>KV441914.1:140874-229454 GCA_001650995.1 Gongronella sp. w5
GATACGAGTGCCTTTTTGCGGCATGCGCGCGCCTCATCAGACAAAAAAGACGCGACATTTTACGCGCGCGCAACAAAGCCAGCAATAACAAAAATCTCAAATCGTGCGTGTATGCGTTATGCGTGCAGGGCTTCATGCCATCCCTTTATCAAAAATTATACATATCTGAGATTTTTGGCAACCTTCTTTTCTTCTTTTCTTTTTCATTTAAAAAAGCAAATCTCGGGCTCTCACGACCAACACTGCGCCTTCATTTGCCCTGTCTTTTTTTTTTTTTTTCTCTGTCGCGCGGTCAACTTTAACCTTGCATCCCTCTTCCCCCATCGAGGTAAACAAAAAAAAAATCAATGCAAGACCCTACGATGCTCTGTGTCACCAAGATCGCCGTGCACCTCCTATTTTTATTTCACGACTCATGCCCACTTTTTCATGTCTATGCTTGTGTTACGTGTCGCCAATTCGCAATTGTTGCCGATCATCATCCACTTTATAAAAAAAAAAAAAAGAGACGCGTCCCTCATCTTCATTCACGACGCCGAGTCTATTGCAAAAAAAGCACGTTAATTATCACTTGTCCTAGGACGTGCTCAAGCAACGTGCTCAAAAAAATAGCCCTGTTCTGAGACAGATCGCATCGCCCACCCTTTTTTTCCCTTTTTTTTCTTCTTTTTCTTCGATCTTTATTTTCTCGCTCTCTTTTAATCCCCCCGATCCCTTCTTTCTCCCTCATCGCTCTCTCTTTCTCTTTTCCCCTCCCCCTTCCGCCCTCAAGCCCCCCCTTTTCCCTTTTGCCAATGGTTAGAAAAAAGGCCACAGATGCGCTGGACAAGGTGAATTGGTCCTCTTCTTCACTGTTCATCAGTCTATTCAAACTGATCATGAGCGAGTCGCGCTTCAAATCGCACTCGTCCTTTGCCAGCGAGACAACCATCCCAGCACACAGCAGCCAGCACTGCGACAGCGATGATGATCTAGCCAAGGATAGGTCCATGTCGCCCTTTAGTGAAAAGTCCAGCACCATCACGTCGCAAAAGCAAACCGACCCGTCGCCAGCCGCGTCTCGCACCACGCGAGTCAAAAACAAGTCAATTGCCATCCTCAAAAAGTACTGGTTTCTCCTCGGGCTCGCCATTGTCATCCTACTCGCTTGCCAATTCCCAAATGTCGCAAGAAAAGACGGCTACATCCACGCCGAGTGGACCATCAAATGGGGTAGGGTCACTGATTCCATGGTTGTAATAGCCATGGAAGGAGCCGAGACGTGCCACGGGTGTGCGCAATGACAAAACAGCTTCGTGACGAGGTGCTTAACCTCTTTTTTTTAATTTTTTTTTTTGCTTGTTTTCTTTGGTACACACTGTGCCTGGTACGTTTCTTCTCCTTTTTTTTATCATCTTTCTAGGCGCTGTGATTGTGATTTTCCTGATATCTGGTCTGTCGCTACGCACACGGATTCTTGCACAGACCATTTTGCGGGTCCGGCTGCACTTTTTGATCCAATTTGTGAATCTGGTGCTGATCCCGTTCTTTGTCTTTGGTCTCGTGCTGCTCTTGTTCAAGTGCGGTGCCCAATTAAGCTCTCTGCTGCTCATTGGCGTCGTCATTGCAGCAAGCACGCCAACCACTGTCTCTTCCAACGTTGTCATGACAAAAAACGCAAAGGGAAATGAGGCATCAGGTACATACCATGTCAAAAAAAAAAATCGATCGTCGCCCGCAGCCCGCAATGGGACGCGCCGCAACGTTTCACTTTTTTTTTCCACTTTTCCACTAAACTTTTTTTTTCATCATTGATCGTCCTATCTTTAGCTTTGATGAATGCGGCTGTTGGCAATGTATTAGGTAAGAGAGCTTTTTTTTTGGGTGGGTGGTGCTCCCCCCCTCCTTTTTTTTTTTTTTTGGCCCTCCATCTCGCGCATTTCCTTTTCTCCCCTTTTTTTGTGCGATTCTTTGTTGTTCATTGACGCGTGCGCGCCCTGTCACACACGCCCCCTCCCCCCCCCCTTTACCCCCTTAATTTCGACCCCTTTTTTTCTTTGCTTGTCGTTGGCCCTGGATTGGTTCGTTCCCCCCTTTTTGCAGCCTGATGCCTCGTTTCACTTTGCCTTTCATCACCGCCATCCGTTATCTCCCCACCCCTTTTTTTCCTTTGTGTGTGTGTGTGCCTCCCTGTGCATATCTTGCAGTGCCAATGGCCAAAAAAAATTGAACGCGTGTGTTATAACAATTGTATCCTTTTTTAGGCATTTTTGTGTCGCCTGCGCTTGTTTCGACGTTCCAGGGCCCATTGCTTGAGGCAACACCCGAAGACGAGAGCCAGAACCAAGTGGGTGGCGTCGTGGACTTTATCAGTGTGCTCAAGCAGCTGGGCATCACGGTCATGGTGCCGCTGCTCGTGGGCCAGATCTTCCAATGGATTTTCCCGGACCAGGTCAGCCGCATCAAGGACAAATGCCGTCTGTCCGACATCAGCAGCATCTGCCTGCTGCTCATGGTCTGGTCTGTCTTTTCCGACGCTGTCTACGCCAATTCGTTCTCATCCGTCACCGCAAAGGACATCTTCATCATTGCACTCATGAACGCCATCTTTTACATCAGCTTCTCGATGCTCTGCCTCGTCCTCGCACGACTCCCAACACCCTCATGCATCCCAACACCACCGTGGCTCGAGCGACTCAGGTATTCGCGCGAGGACACCGTCGCCGTCATGGTAAGAAATCAAAAAAAAAAAGGGGGACACAAGCGCGTCAAATCCGTGCACGTTCAATTGCTCGAATCAAGGGGGCGGGAACAACGCCATCGGGGCGCACCTGTCTCACCCTTATGCACGTCAGATGCGTGCCAATGCCGTGATGAAAAGAATGTTTTGCTTATTTTCTCTTTTTTTTTTTTTTTTTTTTTTTTGTTAGTATTGTGGCGCGACAAAGACGGTGGCCATGGGCGTGCCCCTGATCAACGTGCTGTACCAAAATGCGAATTCCGGCATTGTCGGTGTGTTGTCGACACCCTTGCTACTTTATCACGTCGAACAGCTAATTTTAGGCAACTTGGAAGTCGAGCTGCTGAGGAAATGGGTTATCGATGGTCAAAAAGCCAACCAGGAGGTGCTGCCCACCACCACGGCGTCCATCGAGTCCGCTTCCTCCTCCTCTTGCAAGTATTTAGAAGAAGACTCTGCAAAATAGACTATTTTTCCCCCAATTTCCCGCACCCATTCACCTTTTACGTACACACAAACACTTTTACACAACACGACACTGCTATTTTTACTTGACACGCCCATTTCTGTCATGCATACCTCTTTTTTCTTCTCTTTTGTCTCTCCAACACGTAAAAAACACGCACACGCATAGCATCCGCCCTGTTCTTTTTTTTTTCATTGTTCACCACCCCGCCCCCCTTTCCCCCTTTTTTGGACGCCCTTTTAATTTTTTTTTCTCTCTACGTACTTGTCATTGTCATTGATTCCCCATCTGAAGCTCAGGTGCTCTGACCGTGGCTTCCATGTTGTTGCTTTTATTCGTTTTTCTTCAGCTTTTCTCCATTAAAAAGTCATCTCAGGTTAATAAAATAGGAACGGGCATCAAGTATTTTTTATGTCTCTTTGCAAAAGCAAGCCACAAGACACCGCAAAGAAACTCAAACAGCGATGGGCAGCATATTCATATTAAAGAAACGATAGTGAAATGCTCTCAAACCTAAAATGAAAAATCGGCTGCAGAAGCGCGCCAAACTCTGACACATGAGAAAGCGCACGAAAAACCATGAAAAATGCAAAAAAAAAAAAAAAAAAAAAAAAAAAAAAAGAGAGGTTTTTTTTTTTTTTTTTTTTGACGAGCAATTCGTGATATCGGTTGATATTCATGCAGGAATTGCATGGGAAAAACGCATTCGTAGACCGCCGCCTGCACGTCCGCTGGCAAAAGAGGTCCCGAGTGCACGGATTGATTATCATAGCAATAGGCGCGTGTAAACCGACAGTTGACGCGGTTATGATAAGCATGCATCTAAGATGTAAAAACGTTTGACATCGGATCAAAAATGGCAAAAAAATTATCTTTCGTTTCCTTTGCTTTTCACGTTCTACAGTAAAACCGCTCATTGCAGGTGGTTCATATCTTACTTTTGTTTCGTTTTTTACGCGTTTGTCGCGTTTTTAAAGTATTAAATGCTCCAATTGCTTTTTTTGCATTATTAGACACTCAAGGATACCCAGGCACATCATGATGGACGAGGCGACTGTGAGTGGCCGCCACTCACAGTCTCAAAGCAATGGCGTGTAGATCCGAGGACCCTATTAATTTTATTACTGCCTTGAAACGCCGACAGACCCCTGAATTTTTCAAAAGTAGTCGTGGCGCTTTGGGGGTTTAAGCTTTTTTGTTGCAAATTTTGCGCTGAATTTGATGAGGCTATTTTTGACCGGGGTCAACCATGCAAATGGGAAGATGAACGCAAAAGAGTACAAATGGGAGATTTTTGGCACTTTCGAGTCGAAAAAAAATCGGGCGAGCCTATGTTCAGCACTGTACCATGGTTTATGGCGTGACACAGGTTTCATAGGCGGGTGAGCAGGCTGTAAAAATAATTCTGGAGGCACAGCAGGCCGGCTAAGTCAGAAAAATGCGCTTTTTTCGTTTTGAAAGAGACAAATGTGCAAGTTTTACAGTATGATATGATATGATACACAGATAAAGTATTATGCAGTGTTTCAGTGTACGTAACGCGAGGAGCGTTCAGCGTTCAGCGTTCAGTCAGATCAATGAATTAATCATTATTCCCGTATCGAACAGCACCAAGCATCCTTATTTTTGCGGGGGGTGGCTGATGACGACTGATTTTTTCAAAATAAAAAAGACATGCTTCACACTTGCAGAGGCGCCTCACCAAACTTGAGAGGTACGATACAGAATATCGGAATTCGTGTTGTGGAATAAGCAATGCATATACAGTACACGTACGCATTGGTATATCATAGCATGGTACTGTATGCTCATAAATGCAAAAAGAAAAAGAAAAATTTGGTTTTGTTCCAACTTTCTACTGTAGTAAGCATAAATGTTTTTTCATCTATTGTAGATGATGCAAGTTGACATTGAATGATGCGACAAAAATGCAGCTATCATACAGTATCATATGATACGTAATGATACGATTCTTGCAGTTCCAAGAGCGAGTGAGAGGACTGTTTACGTAGCGAAAACGATCACCAATGCGCTGAAAAAAGCTTAATGTTGTCAATATGATAGCAATGTAAAATATCGCTCCACATTCCAAAACAAATGCTAATTTGTGTGATACGTGTATATCAGAGAGAACATGTCCACTAAGGAAGGTCTCAATTGAGATTGTTGGAAAGACTCAAAACACCAAAAAACAGAGTTTGGCATTTTTATACGTACGCATTGTTATCTCTGAAATTGAGGCTCGAGCCACGTCAAGCTTGGACTGCTCAAGGAGCTCGTCTTGCTAAGATTACATACTCTGCCAAATGTTGCAATTCATTTCGGTCTATTATTAATTCACAGAATTGCGGA
Source organism: Gongronella sp. w5 (assembly GCA_001650995.1). Lineage (NCBI taxonomy): Eukaryota > Fungi > Mucoromycota > Mucoromycetes > Mucorales > Cunninghamellaceae > Gongronella > Gongronella sp. w5. Next base: position 146,412 of record KV441914.1, read on the forward strand.
ATTGATTTTTTATGTGGTTTTGATTGGCGATATCATAAGCATGATAAACACCATTGCTTTGATGGATGGTGTGCTCTGGGGCCGATGGGAGGTCGTTGCTGCGGCGCTTGGAAGACTTGTCGCGCCTTTTTCATGATTATCGACCCCGCGTGCCCAAAAAAGGTCAGATGTGCCTTTTTTATGCGTCACCGGGCAAGAGTTCACCCTAGAAAAAACAAAGTTGGCCCGCATCCTCGGCGTCGTTTGTGATCATTTGCCATTCAACGACGAGATAAAAGACAAAAGAACGACGAAGCACTAGCAATGTCTTGCGCAATGGTCAATCAACTATGTGGAGCAACTCGGGCTCAATTGCATGCATAATGCACGATAGCAGGCACGGCAAGGAGCAATGCAGAAAACAAGGGGTTGCGCGTGCATTGAAGCAAAAAAAAAAAAAAAAGTCAGATTCCATAAAAAGGGTGAGAGCGGATCAACGTTCTATTTTTTTTTTTTTTCTTTACTTGTTTTTTTTTTTTTTCTCAACCCGTCTCCCTTTTTTTTCAATTCCTTTTTCTTCTCTTTTTTTTTTTTACTTTTTTTTTTTTTTTTTTGTTTGTTTCCTTCATGGCGTCCGGGAAGCAGCAACAATATCAAGCGATTCCTGATATGGAGGGGGGCACGAGCGGGCCCGGTGTACCCACGGCGCTGTCGTCGTCGTCGCCAAAGTGGGTGGTGATGCTGAAACGTGTGCAAAAACCCGCGTTGTACCTGTCTGTGCTCGCAGTGGTTGCCTTGGTGCTGACCTTATCGCTGGGCATGTTTCTGCCGCACCACGACCGGCCCAGCCCGTGGCACAGCAGGCCCGAAAAGCCGGGCATTACGTATGAAGCGCAGCAACAAGGCATTGCACAGTGCCGTGCGATCCGCGCCCCACGCGTCGACAATGTCGCGCGTCCTGACCGCTCGAATCCGCGTGCCACTGACGCGCGTCCCGTCCTGCTCACCAATGCCAATGTCTGGGATGGCCAAGGCAACGTCTTAGAGGATGTCCAAGTCCTCCTCGCCGATGGTGTCGTCCGCAAGGTGGAAAAGATCGTCAAATCGTACCCCAAAGACACGCAAATCATCGACGTCAAGGGCCACATTGTCTCGCCCGGCTTGGTCGACATGCACTCGTACGACACGGACTCAAAAAAAAAAACGTACATTTCTCACTTTTGTCGTCTCTTTTTTTTTTTAGGCACATTGGCGTGGATTCGTGGCCAGAGCTGCACGCGACGGCTGATACCAACGAGATGACCTCGCCCCTGACACCGTTTGTGCGCTCAATTGATGCCTTCAACCCGTCGGATCGCGCCATTTCCATTGTTGCAGCTGGTGGTGTAACGTCCGTTTTGGTTTTACCTGGTAGCGGCAATCTAGTCGGCGGCGAGGCCTTTGCGTTCAAGCTGCGCCCGGTCAACACGACCAGCAATGAGGATATGCTTGTCCAGGCACACATTGACCTTACCAAGGAACGCAAATGGCGCTATGAAAAGCACGCGTGCGGCGAGAATCCAAAGGTAATGTACAAAATTATTTTTTTTTGAAAAAAAGGGAGAAACGCGCTAAAAACTGACCGATTTTAAATCCTAGCGCGTGTATGGCAACCGCGTGCAGATGCCGTCAACGCGACTTGGCGAAGGGTACCTATTCCGCAAGGTGTACGACCAAGCACAATCGCTGATGCGCCTGCAAGATGACTGGTGTGCCGCTGCTGAGCGCACACATGGCCGCCTCGAGACGCGTTTCCCCGAGGTGCTTGAATTGGAACCTGTGGTCGCTATTTTGCGTGGCGACGTGCGTCTAAACGTCCATTGTTATGAAGGGTTTGACCTTGAAGCATTTATTCGTCATTCACTCCAATTCAATTTCACTGTGTCTGCCTTCCACCACGCACTCGATGCCTACCGCGTCCCCGACATCATTAAGCGCGCGCCAAACAACATTACCATTGCCACGTTTGCTGACCATTGGGGCTACAAAAAGGAGGCTTTCCAAGCGAGCCCTCATTCGCCGCGCATTTTGCTTGACGCGGGCATCCCTGTCGCGCTAAAGTCGGACCATCCTGTGCTGGACAGCTCACACTTGATCTTTGAAGCGGCCAAGGCGCATCATTACGGCCTCACGGAACAAGAAGCATTCCAAGCTGTGACATCCGTGCCTGCGCGTGCATTGGGCCTAGATCACCGCATTGGCTCGCTCAAGGTCGGTTATGATGCCGACGTTGTCATCTGGGATCGCTCGCCCTTGGAGCTCGGGGCCGCACCGTTGCAGGTCTTTATCGATGGCGTGCCTTTGATTGACGAGCCTGTCATTGACACGCCTGTTGAACAAAAGCAACAAAACAAGCAGCAGGAAAAGCAGCAAAAGGCGGTCGCTGCCGCCTCTGGCGTGCCTCTTGACGGTCTCGAGTCGTTTGTGCTGACGAACATTGGCCATAGCTTCCTTGCTGAAAAGGACATTTCTTTCCCCACGGGTGATATTGTCGTCAACAAGGGCAAAATCGTCTGCTCTGGCGAATGTGCAAGCGCATTGACCGATGATCTGGCCGTCGTGGATCTTCACGGTGGCTATGTGGTGCCGGTAAGATTTTTAAGAATCGAATTTGGTCACAAAAGCTAGATTTTGCTCACTTTTTTAACGTTCCTTTTTTTTGACCAGGGCCTTGTTGCGGTTGGTTCTGCTCTGGGCCTTGTAGAGATTCCAAGCGAGGGCGACACCGCTGATGGACTCGTTGCTGCCAGCACATCGCAAGATGCCAATGACATTGTGCACGCTGTGGATGGCCTGCGTCTTGGCACGCGTCATTTGGAGGAGGCATACAAGGGTGGTGTGCTCTCTGCCATTACTGCACCCGTCTCTGACAATGTGGTTCTAGGCGTCAGCACGGCTTTCAAGACGGGTGGCGAGTCAGGTACAAATTGCAGTGAATTTTGCTAAATTCGCGCTTCATTTTCTATTTTTTTTTTTTTGCATTTTTAAAGTTTTGTCGGACGGCACGCTTATTGCGTCGGATGTGGCACTGCATGTGCAGATTGGCAATGCGGCGAAATCCAAGGAATTCCCATCCGTGTCGTCTCAGGTGCAATTCTTGCGCCGCGTGCTGCGCGACAATGCGGAAAAGGACAATGTGTACGGCCAGGCGGCGCGTGGCGAGATTCCAACGGTGGTGCGAGCCAACAGCAAGGATGCAATTGCGACGCTGCTTCGCCTAAAGCAGGAATCCTTGCCGTCGTGGCGTCTTGTTATCCTTGGCGGCGTCGAGGCCCACCTCGTTGCCGAACACTTGGCCAAGGCCAATGTGCCCGTCATCCTATCGCCCAATCTGTGCACGCCTGGTGACTACGAGTCCATCCACTGCCTGACTGGCGCACCGTTGCATAACGAGACCGCCGGACATGTGCTTTTCCGCCACGGTGTTAAGGTCGGCCTTGGCGTGACCGACGATGGCCTTGCTCGCAACCTGCTCTGGGACGCAGGCTGGCTCTCGGCCACGTCGCGCGATCAAAAGCTCACCCAGGCCGATGCAATCAAATTCGTCTCGTCCAACTTACAAGAAATCTTTTACACCGGCAACAACCTCGCTGCTGCCCAGACCGCCAGCCAAAACGATTTTGCCATCTGGTCCGGCAATCCGTTTGACATGACGAGCCAATTGGTCCTTGTCCATACCCAAGAAAAGGGTCTCCAGCTTGTGTCATCGTCTGTCTAGTCTTTATCCTTTTATTTTTTGTTGTTGTATTTTTTTACCCCCTCTTCTCTTTTTATGAGCAATGAAACTCCATTTTTACCAAACTTATAAATTGCGTATGGACGCGATCATGTAACTTGAACAAAAATGTGCCATTTCTCGTCACTTTGCATTGAAAGGGCCATTTTTTTGGTCTCTGATCATCACCAGGCACGGGCATGCGCGCGTAAATAAATAAAAAAGTAAGCAAAGCACTATTTGTGTCTGGAAGAAGCAATATTGTAGATGCCTTTTGCGTATAAAATTCTCTTTCGTTGCCATTGCAGCAGTGCATGCGATCCGAGCAGGTATCGCAGATGCGACCCTGCCCAATGATGTCATCAACTCATTTGCCAAGAACGATGACACTCATGCCGCAAATTCGATCCAAAGCGCACCAATGGCTCATAATATGCGATTTTTACTGCTTGGAGAAGCTACCCGATGCCTGCTCGTGCTGTAAAATCTATTCATAGCGCTCCAATGCCTCACAAAATCAATTTTGACAGCCAAAGGTAGTGCCCCAAATTCAGAGGAAGCGCCCCGATACTTGCTCATGCTGCAAAATTGATCAAAAGCGCACCAATGGCTCATAAACCCCCTTTTTACTGCTAAAGCAAGCGCCCCAATGCCTGCTCATGCTGCAAATTCGATAAATTTATGGAGTTCCCGGGTGCAATTCGCGTCAACCCACGCGCGCTTCAGCCGGTCTGTCCTGCTGACGGATACCACAGCGTGAGACGGCCGTGACAACGCGCTTCCAGCTATGCAGGTGATCAAGGGCGATGTCCAAAGGCAAGCTTGCGAAAAAATACGCTTAACCTTTAATATTGTCCAATATTTTTTTCAAATCTTTGTACTCATAGCAGATTGGCGAGTTAGACCACAAAAAAAAAAGCGATTGAACGTAGAATTTATTTGTTGGGACTGATTTTTACTAAATATTGTTGTCAAAATAGGGCTTGACTGCGTCATCAGAAGCGCTTCCAAAAGGCTTGACAGCGTCGTCTGCATGCCCAAATGGCTTTATGTGAATATTATCGCCATTTTCTTGAGCAATTGAGGGCTTGATTGTCATGCCAAGTGCACCTTCTGGATTAATCGCAGTTGGTTTCACCTTTTCATCGGCATTGGACGCGACTGTCGGCTTGATCTTGTCGTAATTAGCCGTGGATGCGTCCAAAGTGGCTGCGGTAATGGCCAAATCGTCGGAGCTCGATTGATTGAACAAGGATGGCGCTTTAGGCACGTTTTGAGCTTGCTGTCGGCGGCGCCATTTGTGCAAATAAATGGCAAGAATTACAGTAATGACCAACTACACGAGAAAAAAAATAGTGTGATTAGCTTGATGGATGCGTCTATTGCCACAACACATACCACGGCCACCACGCCAACCACGATGCCGGCAATGGAGCCCGCCGACAAATACGAGCCCGTTGATGAAGGAGAAGAAGGAGGAGGAGGAGGTCCAATGCCATTGTAAACGCTGTTGTACACGTCAGCATCCAGCCAAAGCAGCGACGTCACGTTCAGGATGGACACGGTGTTCACCAGCTCATGATTTTTGTTGGCACCAAACATAAAGTAGATGGTGTCATTGACCAAAACAGCTATGAAATGATGAAAAAAAAACAGTTGGCAATTGTTTTGGATTGAGAATCTTCTTTGGTTGCCATACCTGAGTGGCCGTAGAGAGGGCCGGGGCAGTAGGTGCAATTGTTGGCTGCGACCTGAGGCATTGAGAGGTTGGTCCAAAACAAGCCATAAGAATCGAAAATATATGCATAGTCATCTCTGACTAAATTCAAGGTGAGCCCACTTTTCGAATTTTTAAGAGTTCTTCACGCTACCAATGCCATTAAAAATGCCCCCGTATAAAATAACTTTGCCATGGCCGGGCACTGAAAACATGAAAAAGCGTGTCAGTCGCGTGATTTTCACGCAGTCTCGCGCATTTTTTGCTTTTTTTTTTTTTACCTTCTGTGACAGAATGCCAGTAGCGGCTGGATGGTTCCGCATCAGAGTGACCGGGATCACCAGAGCTATCGGTGGAATACCCTGTTATCATGCTGTATGGGACATTCATAACGAAAGAAATAGCCGACGAGCTATTGTCCGTGCCGTTATACATTGGGACCGTCCAATTGGGATAGGAATTCGCATGAAATTGAAATTCACTGCCACAAAATTCGAAGCCGATATCTTGGCTCGTGACAATACCCGCCTATGTACAAAAAATCCACAAGATTAATCAGTTTCAGCTTTTTTTTTAAAAAAAAAAAACGTACCTGTCGAAAGGAAGAAGGTGGCTTGAACATTGGATTGTCGATTCCTGTCATAAAAGGAAGATTGATTCGAATGCTCTAATTGACTCGTCAAAGCAATTACCTCTAATATTAATTTGATTCCAATTGGTGTCCTATTCATTACGAAAATTAATGAGCTGCTGTTCAGTGCGGCTTGTTGCAAGCTCACATTGGAGGTCACAAGAAAATAATTGGAAATGACCGACGTTTGCATCAGTGTTATGTTGTCCAATCTGCGTCCATCAAAAGAAAAATGAGAAAAATAAGCAGTGAAGGACACCATGCCGTACCTAAGGCCACTACCAACGAAAATATTTGTGTTTGTGTTCTCGTGGCCATTCATAGAAGGATAAACTGATGCGGCAAACACACCCTGCCTGATTTAAAAGAGTGAGTTTTGGGCCAAAATGAGACATGCACAGACATTTACAACTGAGTTGTGATGGGATTGAGCTCGAGAGGCGTGCTGAGGCCTGTGCCACCATGAGAGGTATCTTGGTAGACAATGGGAACCATGGATTGTGTGTACCGACCAAATGTGTTGGACACCGTGTCGTAGAAGACAGTGACGTTGGCCAAGCCAGAGTGCGTGTAATCCGTGGTTGGACCCGCGCCCGCTGAATTAAATATATCGAAAGTCCATCATTTGCAACTCGTGCAGCGTGTCCAGCAGATGAAAACTTACAAATAATGACAATTCTGCTATCATTGACGACCCTATTCCCAGAAAACGCGTCAGTTAAAAACACCACAGCGCGTGTTTGCTTGATTACGCCATGCCAAACTCAGCTCTAGCCTCCAATTCAAAATCGGGCACAGATGGCATGGGCGACCATGCCTTGGCCGCATCATTTGGCGATTGTGGAGTGGCCACGCTCATTTGAAAAAAATCATTTGTGGGGTGGAAGTTGTGGAATACGTCGGTAGATTGCGTGGTGCCGCCATGGCAGATGATGCGCTGTTGATTTTTCATAAAGACACACGCTAAATAAATGAAAAATCAAATAAATATGTCGTGCATTGTCGCCATGTGTTCATCTCCTTTGCTACATTGCAGAAATCGTGGTGTCATGGCGTCACCCAGCGCATAACGCGTCAGCACAAGCAATGAAACCAAGTGCCTAGGAATGCGCATCGATGCAAATAAAATGGAAAACGAAAAAAAAAAAAGAAACTTGACCATAAAAATTTAAAAAAATTGTCTGTTTTAAGTTAATTTTGCCAGAGTCAGCCACATTTCGACACATATCTGGTACGATAGGTCATTGCGCCTCATTTAGACGCACTGGCTTCCAATCTTGTATCCTTTTTTTTTTTTTTTTTGTTATACCTTTCATGTTGCTCAACGAGTTTTCGCCGAAGTGGACTTAGTAAGCCTTAATTCAGAGTTATTGGGTTAAACCATGATTCCTTTTCTATTTGCATTCTGGATCACTGTCATCCTCGCAGCTGCAGCATTGTAGAAATTGGCAGGATTTCAGCACACTCGATGATTTTGCGCTTAATTAATGAACAAGGCCCAAAAATTACATTTGTGCTCACGGCTTGCTCTAGCAAAATTTGTCAGACGTTTGACGGGCGCCGTGACGGGAATGGATCGGATATTTTGGTGTTCTGTCGCGAAGGGATCGCGTTTCTATATATGTGGAAAGCTTCGGCCATCTTTCCATATTCAAGCTTTCGATTGACCAAGTGAGTGGCTCCAGGGCGGACCTGGCGCCCTGACACCATGTGAAAGCCGCGCACACAGCCAGTGCACTCATTGTTTTTAGGCCCATCTGCACTCCAATGCACTGCGCAACATGTTATCATTATTGCCATGTCATCAGTTGGTAATATGAAAATCTGAGAAAAGCCCTTTTTGCAACTGCAACAATTCATGAGGTGCAATTAGCTTGTGAGGACCAAAAAAAAAAAAGACATCCAAGCGCAGCAAAATCTGATGCATGCTTCAATACTGGACAATACGCCAGTAAACTTGCACCAATGAAAAAGACGCGCTCGGGTCTCCTTTCACTCACACTTGGCTCACGTATGGACATCAATGAGACATCTACTGTATACGCGTGGTTTCTCAATGATCCAATGTAAACGGTCTAATTTTGATGACCCGGTCATTTACTCGCAGAACATCCAAGCTTGACTGCCCCTACACGCATATTGAGGTGAAACAGCAAGTTAAAAACACGATTGGGACTCACCAAGCGGCTGTCAGAATTATGCAAAACTTGCCTACAAGAGTCATTACATGGAGAAACCACGAAAAATGGCATGGGATCGGCTGCTCGTTTGCGAGCAATGAGCAATTTTAGATTTAATTTAACCGTGAATTGCACAGGAAAATCGCGTCTATAGAGCCTCGCTAACGCGTCAAGTGGCAAGAGACAGATTCAGCTTGCGGCTTCTGCATATGTTTGGGGATGTGATACATGCAATAATGCAAATAAAAAATGGGAACGTACAAGATCTCACCCCAAAATAACGCCAAATTTGCACACAAGATGAAGCGCCCGTCGAAACCTCCAAAAAGTACAAAAAAAACTGGGGTCTATCTGGGCGATGATGTTGTTGAGCAATGAGCAATTTAGATTAACTTCAAACGTGAGTAGCGCTAAGAAAAACGCGTCGATCAAGCCCTGCAACTCACCCACTAGCAAGGGAGACGCCTGATGCATGAATTGGACTAGAAACAGGCGCATCAGTCGATACCTGACGCGCTTTTTCACGCGTCGAAAAAAAAGGCCCATGATTTTGAAACTGTGTCAAACATGCCAAAAAAACCTTTTTTCATCGATTACAATTGTCCACGCACGCACCAAGCCATGCTCTTTCTGATGGTACGTGTTTCTCGGAGATATAGATACTTTTGTTGAAATGAACTTGAGTAGCAAAAAAATAAAAATTATAAAATGTATTTTATGCCAAAAGCAGTAGTAGATGGAACCTGGTATTTTATTGCATTTTGTCTGTGAATAGGGGGAGTGTACAGTATCTACCATTGGGGTTGAATGAGATGGCAATGTAAGGGCCTAAAGTTTCTCCACTTTCAAATCCTCGATTATTGGGTTTCGAAAATGGCCATTGCGCATCAACCAGTGGATTAAGAGGCTCCCAGGCGGGGTCATTCGAATAAGGCACCTTGCATCACTGGCTCAAAATGCGCATAGGAATACAGAATTGGTCGTGAATTCATCGACAAACGACCAGACAACAACAAAATCGCTTTAAACGCGAATCTTTCGATGACGGCGTATTTTAGTACCCATTTTAACGCGCGCTGCATGCAATTTGCAGATGCCCGGGACGACTGAGAGCGCGTCGTGCCGCGCATGCAACGATTTATCCCCGCCAAGCGATTGAATTCTGACCAATTTGCTGTCGTTAGCGGGTGTCATGCTTCGCCACGCTTATGTTCCTTTGCCACAACCATTCACGTGATCGACCGCCATACCTTGCCAATGGGGAAGCTGCGCGTGTCACACCGACGCGCCAAGCAAGCATAAACTCGTCATGTCTCAGCTCAAATAGAAAAAAAAAAACACAAAAGACAGAAAAGAAAAAGGCAAAACTGATCGCAGTGATGCTTTTTTTATTGAAATTGAGTGGATTATTTGATCAATTCAACTTTCAGGGAAAAGGGTGGCGTAAAAAGTCAAAAAAAAAGGGGGGGGATGCGGGGCCAATGGCCAAAACGAAGAAAGAGACAAGTAGGGGTTGCTATTGAGACTGGACCACAAACGGGGGCACCGAGGATTTTGTGCCCTGGATCCACGCCTCAAACATGCTGTAGAGCGCGGGTGCGCCTTGATCAAGGTATTCGCGTGTAATGTAGAGCAGGACGACGATCATCATCACCATGAGGCTGAAGCGGATAAAGTTGTACACCATGCGCATGATGCCACGCACGGTCATGAGGATGATGGAAAACAAGGTATATAGGACAAAGAGGGCCAAAAAGACGGGGATGATGTTGGATTGCACGGGCAGCGATACGAACTTGTCATAGTACAGCTGGAGATTCTCGGGACTGTAGTCGTAGATGGTGGTGCACACCGACGAGAGCGCCTGGGAGGCCGTCGCAGGGGACGGGAAGAACGTCAGGTTGAAAGCAACAGCCTGCGTGTAGATAAGCGTGTAAAAATGGTTAAGCGTTTGCGCAATGACGGCGTCCATGGTGGATCAGAAAAGGGAGACAGAAAAAAAAAAAAAAAAACAATGAACAAGTGTTTGAAAAAAGGGGGTGAAATGGCGGGCGGCGGGCTTGATTAGCGGGCCAATGCTTTTTTTTTCTTGTAAAATGGGGAATTAGCCTCATTGATTTCGCCCAGGCACTTTAGTGCTCGCCTAATTTTCTGCAATTCTTTGCAAAACGATAGATAAAAGGAGGAGAAAAAAAGACCCCGAACACAGGCTCGCTGGGGACGCGCTTTAGCGCGTGCACATGTGTTTTACGCGACATGTGCTTGTGGACAGGCTCTGCAGCGCGCCAATTCCAGAATTTCCACCTGCCAGATCACGCGCAGCGTTGACAATGACATCGGAAATACTTCTTTCAAAACAGACACGATGCTTGGTTTTGAAATCAAGCAAAATAAGCAAAACGGAAATGTCTATCGTTTTTAAACGCGTTTGAATTGGAAGGCGGTGCGCAGCGTGAAGAGTAGTAGCAACCCCTGGCGGCAACAGAAACACTTAAGCGAGCGGAGTTTCCGAAATGATGCAAAAAAGATTTTTTTTGGCTCACTGGCGGTTTTTTCTTCTTTTTCTTTTTTTTTTTCTCCACTACTATGAAGCCCCAAGCTGTTGCTGCTTATACCGCCGGTGCTGTCGCCGTGCTGGGTGTGTCGTACCTTGTGTACTTTGACTACAAGCGCCGTAACGACCCCGAATTCCGCAAGAAATTGAGTAAGAAAGCTGAAAAAAGGACTTGAACCGGCCTGTTTTTTATTTTTTGCCCCACTGGACCCACTGACTCGTCTTTTTTTGCTTTTGGTTTAGAGCGCGATAAAAAGAAGGCGGCCAAGGCGGCCAAGGAAACCGAGGAAGAGTCCAAGCAAGCCAAGATCAAGCTTATTGAGAAGGTTATTGTGTCTTCGGCCCAAGAGACGTACCCCAAGACACCTGAGGATATGGAAAAGTACTTTATGTCGCAAGTCGCTGAGGGCGAAGGCTTGTGTGGCCAAGGTAAAAACCGGTGGATGCCCTGGCAATGGGCGCCAATTCATGCCGAATTGACCCGTTTTTTTTCTTTTCTTTCGTTTCTGTAGGTGAAGCGTTCTATGACGACGCTGTGCTGCCCTTTTACAAGGCGCTCAAGGTGTACCCTGCTCCTGAGGAATTGTTGAACATTTACCAAAAGACGCTTCCCCAATCGGTCTTCAGCACCATTGTCAACATTCTTGCCATTGAGGTAAATTGAGAGATGCAATGGGTCTTTTTGATGCATGAAACTCATTTTTTATGCTTCTCTCATCTTAGCAACAAGCGGCGGAGGCTCAGAGAAACGCGGATATCCCCATCGAGTAGGAAAAAAAATGAAAAGATATGAAAACCGGGTTCTCCCGCCCATGCTGCCTTCTATAGATTGTTTACAATAGATCCCCCATTCTAACTCTTCCAAACACACACGCAACCCCTCTCTTTTGTCACGCTTATTGTACCATCATCCGTCTTTTATTCGCCATTTGTACATTAAAAATACGATTTCATGCAAAAACAAAAAAAAAAAAGATTCGATTGGTATAGTGGCGTTTATTCCGCAATGAGAACAGATCAGAACAGGGGTGCAGGGCGGCCGTTGTGGTCATGCACGGGAACCAGGTATGATCCTGAGACATCCGGAGAAAAAAAGGTTCGCATTGGGCGATGTGGCGCCAAAAATGCCTGATTTGAGCCATGGGTAATCAAGCATGATGGACTGGACCGCCTGAGGGGATGCTCGCGGCCAAATTTGGCAGCAGCGAGGTACAAGTGCAAGGCCAGACGGCGCATGACGAGCGCATTGTGATTGGAATCACAAAATCAGCTCCTCTCACGCATTACACTTTGTGCTCCGCTAAAAAGACGCGTCGTCCTCACACGAGACTCTTTCCAAAAATGAAGTGTGCCAATTTTTATCATGCTTTTGTATATACATGGGCGGCAGAAAAAAAAATGTGAGGTATGATACACAAAAAAGAAAAAGAAAAAGAAAACAACGATGTGGCGACTGCAAACTGCAAGGCAAATCAAGAAGAGATGGAATTCGATGGTATCAGGTTGCCAGCTTGGAGAAACAATGAAAAAAAAAAGGGGGGCAATTGGCGGCTGGCAGCTGGTATAGAGAAAGAGCAGATATCATGGAAAAAAAAGAGGGAGATTACGACGGATCGCGGGCCTTTGATCTGGACCTGCGCTTGGAGAGTCGTCGGCTTGCTGGTTTTTTAGCGTGCGGCGACGTCTTTTTCGTGTTTGTGGCCTGCGCGGGCTTTTTCGTGGTGGTAGACGCGTCGTGTGGCGTTGTATTGGCCGCCTGGCGACGCGGACGCAGCCGACGGCTCCAATCGGTCTTTGGTGACGCCGGTATGGACACAGCAGTGCGCGGATGGGAACCATGGGAGCCATGACATGGCGATTTGCCTACACAAATGGATGCGCGTGAGCCCGATTTTTTCTTTTTCCTTTCTTTTCTCTTTTTTTGTTCATTTGGACCATACCTTTGGAGGAGGAGGAGGGCACACAGGAGTCCGAGTCCGACGGAGAGGGGCTGCGCAATGGAGACTTGCCAGGTGAGGGCAGCGACACGGTAGCGCGGGTATCATCTCGGTCGTCGTCATCGAAAAAGGCGTCGAGCGAGTGCATTGGCCGATTGTCCAGCAACGACGGCATCTCCAATTCCCAGTCCGAGTCTGAGCCATGGTCGTCGTCGCTCAAATACAGTCTCCGAGGGTCGTGTGAGGGCGAAACAGGTGATAAACTAGAATGGCGCGTCGGGCTGCCGCGTAACCTCTAAATCAACCAGAAAACAGGTCATGAGCGGGCCTTTATGGGAAGCCCAAACCCGCCGACATCCCACTTACAGCATTGAAATCAACCGGTTTGCTGCAAGAAATGGGAGAAAAAGGATGAATTGATGCCATTTTCTCGTGTTTCACCCCCACTTTCTCGTGTTTTTTTTTCTTTTTTTTTTTTGCAATGCGCACACAATGAGGGCAACTTACTAAGACGATGGGAGCCTACATGGGGACAAAAAAACAAAACAAGGGTGTGTCAATGGCGTGGATTTTGTAGACAAAACGAGCGCCTTTTTTTGTTTTCAGCTTACAGAACTTGTCGCGAGCGCGTTTGACGCGGTGTGGATGGAGCGCCCATTGGCGGCGGCGTATCTAGTGCGCTGAAAGGCGAGACCGGTGGACTGACACTCGCGAGCGATGCGTGGTCGGTCGGCGAAGATGCCGGTGAACTGGCAGATGGCGGTATGGAACACCTTGGCGTCTCTTTCTTGTTTGCTTTTTTTCGCGTCATAGAGGCAAACGACAAGAAATATAAAAGGAAGGGGTGAAAAAACACGTCTATGAATATGTTAACGGTCTGAAGCGAAAAAAAAAAAGCACAATAAAAAGACCAAAAAAATCTGAAAAAGTGGACAAGGAAAAGAAAAAAAAATAGAGCGTGGCCCCTTTTTGACCACCTTTGAGCGATGGGTCGGAGCCAAAAAGGCCAAAATGCCGCTCCCCTCTTTGCTCTCCCCCCCCCAATTCATCCCACCAAAAATCAAAACAAGGTGGGGTATGCGCTTTATTTATGCGGCAAGGACGCGGTGCGCCGCATTAATCAAACGATGCTCGCCATTGGCCATGGCATCGCCTGCAATTTCCCAGAAAAAGCACCCGGCAAGGCCCTGGGCCAGCGCGTATCGCGCCTTTTGCTCGATGACGGCCTCATTGTCGTACGAGATGAATTCGCGCGTGGATGCATCGTAAGACCAGGAGGCGCCAATGGCTTGATCCACGTGCTCTTCTGCGCCTGCGCGCGGCAGGGTGCGCGTATCGTGTGTCGCGTCGCCCTGAAAAGAAGCACCAAGCCCAAGGGTATTGTGGAACGCGCGGCCGTACGCAGGAAGACCGAGAATCAGCTTGTTGCGTGGCACCACCGACGCGTAATGCTGCACGGCCGCGTCAATCGCAGGGTACAGCGGCGCTTGGTGCCCAACAGTGTCCTCCCACGGCCCAGAAAAGTCGTACGCCATTAAATAGAAGAAATTTACGACATCCGCCATGCCATGAAGATCCAAATGCGCATAACTCTCTTGGCCGCAGCCCACTGCCACGCTGATCAGTGCCTGCTTGCCCAATTGCGCGCGAACATCACGTAAAAGCGATACCATTGCCTGTGCATCCGACTCGGTTGCTGGAAACTCCCAATCAATGTCTAAAAATGAAACAAAAAAACGAGTGAGAAGGCACGCAATTGCTCTTTCCGACGCGTCACGCCGCGTCAAATGGATGATGCTGCAAGCTTTACCGAGGCCATCCAGGCGGTGCTTTTGGACAAGATCGGCAGCCGTCGATGCAAAATGGCGTCTTTTCTTCTCATCACTGGCCACCGCCGAGAAATTGGCCCCGAGACCCCATCCGCCAACGGACAAGGATATCTTGAGATGCGGATGCGCCTGTTTGACACGATGGAATTCGCCCAGATTGCCGTGCACACCTGAAAACAAAGAGAGAGAAAGAAAAAAAAAGAAAATTCAGGGCAATTGCCCCCATTTTCGTGGCAATGGGCGTATGTACCTTTTGCAAAGGGCTTGTCCGTATCCGCCCAAGGGTCCTACAATCAAAAACGAGCCTCAGTCCGCGCTGGAAATCTCGCAATTTGCGCCACTCACGCTCAATGCCACGGTGCCGTCGCTTCCAAGGCTAGCAAAAGCATAAAGGATGTGGGTCAACTTGTCGGCGGGAACGTCCGCCACCTGGTAGCCACGGTCGTAAATAGCCCAATTGACAAAGTAACCGCCAAGGACCCAAGAGGACGCAGGCGGCGACGTCGCAGGGACGTGTGGTCGGTCCATAGGCGCTCTGGTGGGTAAGTCGTCACGGAACGCATGAAAATAGAGCAGAACAAGTATCAGGGGGCCTAGCAGGCACGCAACAACAGTGCTGACCTTATTCATAGAGCCAAGAAAATGAAAAAAAATGAGGAAAGAAAGCAAGAAAAGGCAATTGGCGCCTCCCGCCTTGGCGCCCTTTTTTTTTTTACAGCATGCCGTGGTCCCCCATCTCATCACGCCACTCTCTCTCACCCCACCCCCCTTCACGACCAATTTTTTAAACACGAAATGAGATTTTTTTATGTTTTCAATCCGTTAAATAAAACAAGCCGGGATGATTGGTGTTGCAGGCAGGCAGGTATGTCTATTGAGAGGCTTCTTCGGGCTCCTTGTCGTAGGCAGCCAATTGCTCGGCCAAGTCGGCATCAACCTGGGGGGCAGCAGGGGCGGCGGGGAGCTTCAAGTCCTTGACTTGCGACTCATCGACTTGAGCCTTTTATAAAAAAAAAAAAAAAAATGAAAAAAGAAATCGAGTCAGCACGTGCATTTGAAGCAATCATGGCAACGTGAGGAGGCTTACGGGGGCGGGCTTGTAAGCCTTCAATTCCTTGAGGTACAATTCCTGGACAACGTCTAAAACACACAGAAAAAAATCGACATTAGGCTTGCTTTTTTTTTGCGCGCTTCACGGCGTCAATTGCATCGATTTCAACGACATACCCTTTTGCTGGACGGAGGCAACCGAGAAGCTGCGAACAGCCATGGAGCGAGCCTAAAACAATCAAGAAGAAAAAAAGCGAAAAATCGGACGTGAGTGGCGCCTTGTCCATTTTCAAGTGGACGTCGATAGCCACGGTGTATCCCAATGGCTGTATGTTGTGCTTACCTTGAGAGCAGAGGAGCGAGTGGCAATGCGAGCAAGCATATTGTATAACGAGAGAGGTGAGGAAAAGAGGGAAAGAAAAAAAAAACACAATCGGTAGGGGTGTGCCCGAGCCGTGTGCCCGAGCCCAAATAAGGACTTGCCCATGCCGGCGACCCCCCGGACCTTTTTTTTTTTTTTTGGTGGCCAGCAAGGCGATTGAAATTATGCAAAAAAAAAAAAAGGCAATTTGGATGTATCATAGGGGACGGAAAAGAAGCATATTTTATTTTGCAACAATGAGGAATACTGATGGATCAAATGGAAGTAGGGGAGGAGAAATGCTTAGGCCTTGACGGCATACTTGCGCTGGGGGAAGGCTTGCTCCTTCTTTTGCTGCTTGATGGTCTTCTTGCTCTTCTCGAAGGGAGTCAAGGCGCGGCGCATGGCACGGGTCTTCTTGACACGGAGATCGAGGGGCGTGAACTTCTTCTTTTGGTAGAAGAGGCGCAATTGATCGCGTTGGGTCTGGTTGATCACGGTCAAAATGCGGGCAATGGCGCGGCGGGCGTGGCCACTGGAAGAAGAAAAGGCGAAAAAAAAGGAAGGGTCAGCAAGTCAAATCGACGACGACTGCGGCCGGATGATGGATCTTACATGTCCTGGAGCTTGGCAGCAGAGGCACCAGCAACCTTTTGGACGCGGAGAGAAGCCAACTCTTGCTTGGCCTCATCAAGGAGCTTGACCAATTCGGCCTTGTTCTTGTTGCGAAGTTCGACAGCTTTAACGGGAGCCTGGACAAAGGGAGAGAAAAAAAAAGAGCCGTTAGGACATGAATGCACGACGAAACGATGGAAATGGACATTGCAAGGCTACAGGATGGTCGTAGCAAGAGCAACGGATGGATGGATGGATGGATGGATGCATTACCATTGCGAAGATTGATGAAAAGAGGAAGAAAAAGAAAGACGAGGCCAGGCTGACTTGACACCCTAAAATAGAAAGAGGTGCTCACACCGCCTTTTCCGACAAGATTTGGGCAGGTGCGCTTGTCCCAGCGCGCGTTCTGGCTGCCAATTGTACGAAATGTGGCCATGGACACATCTGATATAGTATAGGATTCGCACTGTCAAAACCATACAAAGCGTCAACCTTTTACATCATCGCGCGATTCTGAGTCTCACAGATTCGATGGACAAAGCGAGAATTTTACAGCAGCAGCGCCAAACCCACATTTTTCATTCGAAATACGCGAATTGCTCAAAAAGCAACAAGGAACCCGAAGCCGCTTTGGGCAGATGGATGATAATAGAGCTTCCTGGCTATCGAATGGTGTTGGTTTTGCTCTGGATCATCATCATTGGAAGTACATAAATGCAAAAATAAAATAAAACGTCCATTTCGATATTTCAAACACTTTTTCAAAGCCGATTGGCTGATGCTCGCGCCGCGTTATAAAGGTCGCGACAAGATTTCATTTGAGCCCACCCTCACGGCACTGCGGCCATTAGATGGCGAGCAACAGCCCAGAATGAAAATGGCCAAAATCCATGGATGACCCCCTGGCCAATTTTTGAAAATCAAAAAAGGTCACCGGATCGCCGCGAAACTTGGAGGGTAGCAAGATCGTGCTTGCCTCATCATTTCTTATGCTGGGAAGGTCGAGTCTCATGAAGCGAGTTGAGGAGAAAATGGGCTTGGAAACCCGGAAAACGCTGATTTTCAATTCAATGCCAAAGATTGACAAAGTGCTTTTGGCTTGCTAAAACGAACATATCTCGCGCATATGGACCGTGCGCACACGTGATGCCGTTGATCACAAGAAAACGCTATTTGCGCACGAATGGCGACGCGTCAAAACCGCGTTTTTTAAAGGTGGTTTTCGACGCGTTGATACTCCGGCTCGTGAATAATCATCACAGCATCCAATGCACACACATGGATCTTTGGGTGATCCACTCCTGGGGAGTGCCAACCGATCGGCTCTAGTGCGATTCGTCGTCAAAGGATGAGCATTCAAAATGAAGCTCTCAGATAGTTTCAATTGCCCTTTTCTCGAAACCCACAAAGCAGAATCGCGTGAAACTTGCCTCGCTGTTACTACTCTTTGGGGTTCTCCTTTCCTGCAAGTTTCAAGAGGATCAGAGGATTTGGATTGTTTTTGCAAAAATCAACGCGACAGCGCTCAAAATTTCAAACAGGCTTTGTTCCGCGTATTGCGCACCTAGAATCACAAAAGGGAGCTCAAATGAAAGCCGGTTTCCTCTTCCTTCATTACCATGCTGTTTCTATTCTACATTTGTTACCATCCCACGATTGTGCGCCGTTTGCGAGTAAAATTTGAAAATGTGCTTGCTTCGACCTCTATTGTCCTTTTCTTCCGTCTCTTTTTTGCCGTCATCGTTCCATTTACCTGCTTACCGTTTGTCTATCGTCAGCATTCGCATCTTTGCCTAGACTCGCTTGTAATAATTTGCAAAAATACGATTTTTTTTCCAAATTTGCACTTTTATTTTTTAGCTGGGATTCACATTCAACGACGCCGCTTTAGATGAAATCGGGGATCAGAGTTGCGTGGTGGTGTCAATATGGCACTTTTTTACATGATGCTGATTATTGTTTATCTATTTGAGTGAGCAGGGATGAAAAGCACGAAAAGAAAAGAAAAAGAAAAAGAAAGATGCAATACTTTATTTTTTTTTTTTGCCATTGGATGCGCTTAGCAATTGGGTTCATAGATCAATGCGGCATCACGAGGCATGGCGGATAGCAAGGAAAGCAGACAAGAGGGCGGCAGCTGGCGAAAAGTGGCGGAATGGGACACGGGGCCGAAATGATCAAAGATGAATTGCAGTGTGTGGTGCTGCAGGCTGGGGACGCACGCGAGGCACGCCGCTTGGTATATAAGGCTGACGGTGTCAATGTGCAGGGCGGGCCACAGGGCATCCAAGCACAAGACTTGCAGGCGTTCAAGCGCTTGTTCATGCGCGAGCACAAGGAGCGGCGCCAATGCATACACGGACAGCGACAATGGCAGGCTGTCATGGTACAGATAGTGTGCAAACGCGTGGATGGTGGCAGCGGGGAACGACATGGGTACATGCAAGCCTTCATATGACCATTGAGGGCAGCGCACCTGTACGAGCCACTGTGGAAGCACCACGTTCGCGTCGTCCTTGTCGTTGGGTATGAGAATTAAATGATGATCGAGGGAATTGGATGAGGGTGACGACGATGATGATGACGACGAAGCGGAAAATGACGCGACGCGTGTCAACAAATCGCGCGACAATGTGGGCGGCTGCGGACAAAAGATACCGAATTCATGCAAATCCAACGGAAGCACCTTGCCATAGTACTGATCCGCCAATTCGTCATCGTCATCACAGGTGCCAAAGAGATATAAAAGGTGATCATGCTCTTGCATGGCAAATCCGTGCCAAGTGAAATTCTCGTGCCCTCCAAGCAGGTGTTGCGCATGACATCGCCATTGCATTCGATCCAAATTGAGCGTCCAAAGGCCACTGGCGCCCTTGTCCGTGATGGACGGCGTCACAAGCAAAACTAGCCGATTTCCGCAAATTTGGACAAATCGCTGTGCGTGAAGCGGCGGTGCGTGTGTCGATTGGATGTGTACATGTGTCATGGCGCCATCCATCAGATCCATATACGACAATTGATTCGATCGCGTCAAATCCTCATACATGCCACCAAACAAGAAAAGGCGTCCGTCATGCACGACCAACACATGCTGCGACCGCGCCACAAACGCAATTGGGTCCATCCACGTCCAATTCGTCAAATTTAGGATGTGCAGTGTCGACAATAGGGTTCCATCTTGTGCGAGTCCGCCTGAGATATAGAGATGATTGTCGTGGATCGTGGCGGCGTGGCGGCTACGCGGTTCTGGTGCCTTGCCTTGTGTTGCCGGGTGCTCCCACGTCATTGTCGCCAGATCAAGCAATGCAACATTGTTGAAAGACACCCCGTCGTCCTCGGAGCTGCCACCAAAGATCACAAGCTTGTTTTGTGCCGGCCAATACGTCGTGGAATGATCGTTGCGCTTGCCGGGCGGCCGGCCCTTGAGATACACCACTCGCTGCCACGAAAAGTCCCCACCGAGCGCAAGACGGTGCAACGAGTGGTACAATTCGTCCGTGTACTGGTCAAACCCCGCAAAAGTATACACTGTGTCGCCAACAACCGTGAGTGACGCGCCAACAAGCGCGCCGAGCGCCTCGCCACGCGTCGAGTGCACCGTCGGCTGGTACAGACGGATAGTCGTAGTGCGTGTCAACGTTGTCGCTGCGCCAGTCGCTGCAGCAGCCAGTCCCGCCGCTGCCGCTGCCGCTGCCGCCGTGTCAAGACCATTGGCTGCCACGTTCACGTCCACCGCAGCAGGTGGAAGAGGAGGTGTCGCCACAGGGGACCTATGCATAGTTAGAATGAGAGAAAAGAGTGGCGAAAAAAGACAAAGAAAAAAAAAAAAAAAAAGAGACGAAAAAAAAAAAAAAAAAAAAGAGAGAGTCTAGTGGCCAATTTGGCAGTCCGGTGGATTTGTCCGACAGCCTATTTTTTTTTTTTTCGGGCTGGGTATTTAGACTTTTTGCCCGCGGCCCGGCAAAAGCTCTCCTTCTTTCTTTCTCTTTCATCTATTTTTCCAAATGGTAAGCATGCTTACAATCCTCATCCATCCATCCCATCGATCCATCCCTGCGTTTCTCACCATTCATCCATCCTCGCAAATAGGCCAAGCGTACTAAGAAGGTCGGCATCACCGGTAAATACGGTACTCGTTATGGTGCTTCGCTCCGTAAGCAAGTCAAGAAGATGGAAATCACCCAGCACTCCAAGTACACCTGTACTTTCTGTGGCAAGGTAAGCACCAAAGATGAAAAAAAGCCATCCTAGCCGCCTTCAATCGCTTCATACGCCTTCAATTCCTTCCATTCGCTCTCGATTTCATCACCATGCTCACTCGACGTTCCTTTTTCCCTCTTTTTTTCTTGCGCCATTTGCTCTCGTAGGACGCCGTTAAGCGCACTGCCGTCGGTATCTGGAAGTGCAAGGGCTGCTCCAAGGTCATGGCCGGTGGTGCTTACACCGTCTCGTAAGTCACTTGCTCGCGTTTTTTGTTTATTTTATTTATTTTTTTGGATGGATTTTCGCTCATTTTTGCTTGTTTTTGCCCATTTTTTTTTTTTTTTTTAGCACCACGGCTGCTGCCACTGTCCGATCCACCGTCCGTCGTCTCCGTGAATTGGCTGAAATCTAGATCGGATGTCATCTCAACAATAAAAAAAAGATCGGCTCGATGATGCTCTTTGTTTTATTAAAATAGTTGGCATGATTACATGTTACGTACAAGAGCGAGAGATGGGGAGGATGAGGGATGTGAAAAGAGTCATTGGGGAGGGGAATAAACAAGTAATTGGATTCTCTATTTCTTCTTGACGGCATTATTGAGGACCTCTGACACGGGTTTGTCGAGCTGGACGTTCTTGTAGATGAAGCCGACCATGCGCAATGCCTCTGCGCGCTTGTACCTGATCTTGCTTGGGATGGCCTTGTCCTGGAGCACCGCGTCACACACCTGACGCAGCGTGGCCTCGACTTCAAACTTGGATGTTTGCCACAGCGCCTTGTACGCCTTTGTGCTGATCTCCTCCTCGAGCTTTAGCTTGTCGGCCTGGTCGACGCCGGCTTGCTCGGCCTTGGCCATCATCTCCGCGGCGGCCTGGATGTCCATGGCCGATTTCAGTGTGGTCCAAAGCTCCTTGACAATATGCTTCTTTTGCTTGAGGCCCAAAAAGATGCTGGGCAGCTCGCCGCCCTTCATGCCCAAAAAGTGCTTGGCCTTGCTGCTGTACACGTAGCCAATGGCATGCAACAGCTCGATGCCATAGCTTTCGTTCTTTAACTTCTCGGCCTCCACCATGATCTGCTCCTGGAACGCCGCAGCAGCGGCCTCGTCGCCCTCACCGTCCACGTACAGCGACAATTTGCCAACAAGGATCTCGGCAAGCTTCGTGACGCGCTCTTGCTGCGCCTTTTTGATCTTTTGCATCTGCTCCTTGTTCATCTGCTTCTTTTCTTCCTCACTGCCGGCCGCCTGCTGTTCCATCATGCTCTCACTGAACAGGTCGCCCATCGCAAGGTCGCCAATGAGACCTGGAACAAAGAAAAAAAAAGAATCAGAATGAGCCCTGTCCCCGTTTGGACTTGCTCCTATTTCCCTCTTCTCCCTCTTTTCTTTCTTACTGTGGAATTGCGAGCCGCCAAACAAGCTCGAAAAGTATTCCTTGGGGTCCTGGAAGCCGCCATCCGGCATCAATTCCTTGTCCTTGCCGTATTTGTTGTAAAATGCGCGCAATTGCGGATCGGACAGCACTTGGTACGCCTCAGAGATCTCTTTGAACTGAAAACAAAGACGTGTCAATGGAGACCGCCATGGCACGCCGTGGCCCAAGTCTCAAATCCCGCTCCACGTCGCTCTTTTACCTTTTCTTCAGCTTCAGGGTTGCCTTGGTTCTTGTCGGGGTGGTAAACCTGCATTAAAAAAAAAAAAAAAAGAGAAAGACCACGTGTCAGCCCAAGTCACCCGTCGCTCTAGTTTGCTTTTATATACAATAGCGAGTTTGCTAAAAGCCAAGACAGACCAAAAAAAAAAAAAAAAAGGGACGTCAGCTAGTTGTTCAGGCCAAAAAGGAGACCGACTTACCGATATGCCTTTTTTATCTCGTTCTCTTCCGCCGTGACGGACACGTTGAGAAGGTCATAGTAGGAGGTGTCAGCCGGCTTTTCGTCCGTGCCAAAGCCCATAATAGAAAAATAGCAAAAGGTGGAAAAAAGGAAAAAGCAAGAAAAAAAAGGAAGAAAGGAAAGAAAAGAAGTGAGCGGACCAGAGTTTTGAGCGAAAAAGGGCGGCCCTGGCCACGGCTTACCTCCCATCCCGTGGTGACACATTACCTTTTTTGGGCAACTTCGTAGACACAAATGACACCATGGCCGTCGGATGCCAAGCCAAACGTCGGATCAACTTGTCAACAGGTCTTAATGTCTCAATGCTTCAATGGCAACAAAAAAAGTGTTCACAACAAAAAGGCGCTCGAGAAAAGCTAGTAGCGTTTGCTTTAGGTCCATGCTTCACATTGGGCGTTTCATCCAAAGGTCCTTTTCTTGTTGTTTTTTTTTTGTGATATTTTCATACTGTCAGGAGCGTTTTCTGAATATTAAAAGGACGCAGCAAGGTGAATTGACCGCAGGAGAGACGCAAGGACACCGTCGTTGCACGCTGCTGGCGCTGATGCGATACGATGCCATGCATGGATGGATGGCACCGACACGCCAAAATGGTCCTGGTGACACGAGCCAACGCGCCAGCCAATCACACCGCCATTGCCTTTTGGCCTATGAGCCTGCGCCGTCTTCCTGTTTATGATTCATCGCCTGTCGCAGCGTGCAGCTCTTCTTTTTTTTTCTCATTTCAAATTTTAATTCCACTTTATGGCGTCCCCAGACTTGACCGACTGGCTACACGCGACACTACAGCAACACCTTGGCTTAGACAACGACACAGACGCATTTATATACGCACTCTTGGCGCCCGAGGTCGACGCCAAGCCTGTAAGCCACTCTCGCAACAACCAAAAAATAAAAAAAGGACAAGAACACGCGCGCCCTTTGATACGAATTTTGTAGGTCCACCCTTGTGAACCGGTGAGTCTCGCGTTCCTGCAGCAGCAATGCGACGAGCACGTGGCAGAAAAGGGCCCACTGGCTGCAGGGGCCGTGGCACGCCCGTATTATCGCGCCGCCGCCCACACTCTGAACATGACCTGGGGAAATGGCGGTCAACTGCCGCCCCTGCTTTTGCAGAATCCAGTGCATCTCCTGGCATCTACAAACAAGGACCGGTAAGCATCATTCTGACGGCATCGTTTGGCTGATGAGCATGTTTTTTATTGTTAGATTATACCAAATTCAAGAAAAATTCACGCAATGCGTCCAACAAGACGACCTGACGATGCTGGAGCAACTTTTATTTCAGGTACATTGTGTGACAACGACAGGGTAACCACCGCTAACGCGTGACGCGACGTGCCTCGTAGGACATGACCTTGCAAGAATGGCGCTTGTGGCTCATGATGCGCACGACTGTCGGCAGCCAGTCGGTTGTGTGGCCACCGAGCTTGTACGAGTGCCTCGTCGCATTTACAACGATTCATCGGAAGCCGCCAAAGGCCAAGAAACGAAAAGACAACGACGATGAATCCAAAAAAGGCGAAAATGCCTCTGGAACACCTTGCTATCCAAAGAAGCAAAAGCCAGTAGCGCCAAATATCCTCACTGTCGGTGCCAAGGCACTCAGCAAGCACTGGCATCGCGATAGACAAACAAGTTTCTGGGGCATATGCACAGGCAGTAAGCAAAAAAAAAAAAAAAAAAAAAAAAAAAAAGTAAAATGGAGTCCCATCCGCCCCTTTTTTTTTTTTTTTTTACCGCGTCCTTTTTACCACAGGCGAAACGGCCAAGAATCAACACGCAAACCAATGTTTGCTCAACATCCTCTTCAATGCCGTGTGGATTAATCTGCACTCACTGCCGGTATGTACACCCGGTATGTACACATGCATACACACTTCAAATGGCGATTTACGCACGCGACCCACACGCGTCTGACAGTTTAAGGGTGCGCATACAGTATCTCACCCCATCCTTTATCATATGATATTTAATTCTATACTGTACCCTGGTACGTATTGTAGCACGATCACCTTGTGTATGAAATCCGCGAACCAAATGGCTATGGCGTGCGCTGGTCGACGTCGGCTTTGGACAAGCAGTGGATGTTTCGTGGATTTTTGGAGCCACAGATGGAAGACGGTCATGATCGTGGCTGGGTCCACTGAGACGACGGACGCACGGACCTACAGTATGATACTGGAAACAAACGAAGGTTTTGCACAGCACCCTCCTCTACGTACCGTACCAGACCCTGGCAAGATGTGATCTAAGGTGGGGCCACATCTTCGTCTTCTGTTGGCTTTGACAGGTGTGAGCGAAATCACTCGAAATGTCGAAAACGCAGACGTACCGTACGTACCTACGTACAGTATGTATTTTTTGATACAGTATGATACAGTATCTCATCATACAGTACTCGCTCGCTTCTCATGAGAAATTAAAAACCGGAGGTCGACTGGCTCATTGTGCAGAAACTGCAGAAGATGAATTCAAAATTTCGTTACAGTACTTTCACCATTTCAGGTTTTCAGCGCTGGATCTCGAAATACAGTATTTTGTAGATCATGGTGAAACTGGCCCCATTCGATAGAGACGAGCTCGAGCGTCATTTTCAGATTGTTTTCTCGTCCGATGGAGGATGGACAAATTTTATCATACTGTAAACAGTACGTACTGTACTGCTGTACACGCATGCAAAAGTCGATGATCAAACAGTGGGTTAATTTTCGAACTCGATTTGTTCGACAACTGGAAAAACAACCAGCGGTGCTTTTACAGTATTATCATAACGTGTCAAATGCAGCGTTTGAATCTCTCTTCAAATGAATCCGGTTTCATCGCGCTTAGAACAACAACGTATTGATGAAAACTGATATACCTACGTACTGCTGTAGAAAACAACAGATTTTTTCGACGATTTCTTTAATGGCGATTTTCTCAAGAACGGCCTAATCGACTCGCAGTTTTTATTGCAGATTTACTTGAGAACAAGTATCAAAGCACCTAATAGGATGACTTGCAGCGCACCAGCTTGGGTTTGAAAATTTTGCATCATCGCTCATTACGGCAGACCCCAGCCAGCAGCAGTCCACTCAGCGCACAAAAGTGTGCAAAATAAAAAAATAAAAAAATACAATAAAATACTGTACGTATAAAAAATTTCCATGCAATCCACGCACCTTAATTTGGAAGTGTCAAACCTTAAATTTTTGCAAAAAATCTTGAACAAAGTAGGCAATGTTCTCAGTCGATCGCCGTTCATGTGTCACTCTTTCAACATTTTTCTAAGCTTGGGGCGGCCTGCCCTTTTGTATGCCAATAGGAAATTGTCGGAGATACCTGTTTGGGATGCATTGATCACTCGGAGTTCGAAATTGCCCGTTTTGGGATTTAAATACTGTACAGTACCCTACCAAAAAAAAGTTACCCCCCTGGCTATTTTTTGCGAAGTGGCTGTCAAGTTTGGCTGTCAAGTCTCTTCTGTATTGATCAGAAATGACTCCAATGACATGAAATTTTGTAGGAACAATGGTTTACAGGTATAAAAACGATTCTAAAATTATGAAATACCGGTAGCTATAACAAGCGGGTTTTGAAATAGACCAAAAAAGTGGTACCTGACGCGTCGCGCGACGCGACGCGTACTCATGCGTATACAATGGCCTGTGGAGATGAATTGACATTATGAGCACCATCTCCAAATTTTTCTGCAATGAATGTGATAGTATCCGATTGTACTCTGTAAACCAATTTCATCATGGTACTTGAATCACATCAGAGTTGTGACCGATTTTGTACTGTAAATCCGCACTGTGACGCGTCAGACGCGTGCGTCATACGATGTGCGATTTCCTCAACATGATCTTTGTGCTCTAGCTAAATTTTTAATAAAATCGCAACCAATCGAAAGCAGGCAGGTTATTCTACAGTAGCTCTTCAAATTAAATAATCACGGTGGTTTCAAGCCAACAATATGGTTAAAATTACGTGCCAGAGATGAAAATCGCTATTCCAGACGCATCTGACGCGTGACGCGTCACGTTACGGATTTACAAAATCGGTCACAGCACCGATGTGATGCA
Source organism: Gongronella sp. w5 (assembly GCA_001650995.1). Taxonomy (NCBI): domain Eukaryota; kingdom Fungi; phylum Mucoromycota; class Mucoromycetes; order Mucorales; family Cunninghamellaceae; genus Gongronella; species Gongronella sp. w5. The sequence goes on from KV441914.1 coordinate 173,191, forward strand.
TGTAACATGAAATGGACTCATAGAATACAATCAAGCACCATTGCACTTGTCTCAGAAAAAATTGGAGATGGTGTTCATAATGTCAATTCATCTCCACAGGCCATTGTATACGCGTGAGTACGCGTCGCGTCGCGTGACGCGTCAGGTACCACTTTTTTGATCTATTTCAAAATCCGCTTGCTATAGCTATTTCATAATTTTAGAATCGTTTTTATACCTGTAAACCATTGTTACTACAAAATTTTATGTCATTGGAGTCATTTCTGAACAATATAGAAGAGATTAACGTGATTAACTTGACAGCCACTTCGCAAAAAATTGCCAGGGGGTAGCTTTTTTTGGTAGGGTATGTACTGTACTGTACTGTACTGTAGCGCTTTGGTTTTAAGCTTTTTTGTTGCAAATTTTGCGCTGAAAGAAATGCAGCCATTTTTGAACGGGATCAACCAAGCAGATGGCGAGATGAATGCAAAACAGTACAAATCTGAGGTTTTTGGAATTTTCGAGTTCCAAAAAAACTGGGCGGGTCCGTCGTCGTCAGCACTGAGTCGAAGATTACAGTATGCCGTGACGCGAGTTTTATTGGCAGGCAGGTACAGTAGGCTGTAGAAAAAATTCTGGAGGCACAGGCGCACAGCAGGACAGCAAAGTCTGAAAAACACGCTCTTTTTCCATGTGCCGTGAAAGGTGAAACCCATACCACACCAACGGTTGATGTCGATTAATCAATATCATACGCGCATCGCTCCATCATGGTACTGTATCCCCTCTTTTTTTCGAATATGGTACTGTATCATACGTACATACAGTAGGCACAGCAGCATCGCCGCATCATCTTTGATTACAGTATATCATGAATCATGCTGTCGACGTCTTACAGTATTGTCAATTAAAAAAAGAGAATCTTTATTCAAACCAGATGGTATTCAGTCTCTTCGCGTGAGAAGGAAAAGGGGAGAGCACGTGTAGGGCATGCCCACAAAGGCGAATGATGGGGAAAGGGAGGGGGATAAAGAAATATATATAAAGAAAGGTGTGGGGGGAGGGGAAAGGGAATATGTCATGCGGGGAAGAATACAGAGAAGGGGAAACGGGGGAGACGTAGCGTGGCTGGCTATACTGAAGCATAATTCATCGACGACAGTAGGGAGAGTGGGGAAAATGAGCAAGCAATGGATAGCACACGCAGGACTTTGAACGAGAGAAACAAAAAAAAAAAAAAAAAAAAAAAAAAAAACAGTCTACCCAAGAAAAAAAAAAGGTGGGGGAATCATCCAACCAAACAATAAAAAAATGAAGAGGCGCGGCAAAAGAAAAGACGAGACAACGCGCAGCAAGCAGCATGTGCCCCAACAACCTTATCGGCATTGCCACACCTTGACGGTTTGATCGACGCTGCCCGTAGCGACCACTGGAGACGTGTGACAATAGCTAAAAACGATCAAAAAGTCGACGAGTGAGACTCGGTGTCGCGTCCACACTCCGCCAATGCGAAGAATTGGCGATGTTTTTACCTGATGCAAGTGACGAAATGCGAATGGGCTTCTAGGGTCTTGGTACATCGGCCAGTCTTTAGGTCCCACATCTTGATGGTCTTGTCATCGGACGCGCTTAGCAGGTACTTGCCGCTCGGGTGGACGACGAGGCCGCGCACCCAATTGTCGTGGCCCACAAACGTGTGTAAAAGTTGCCCGCTGCCGGCATCCCATAGCTTGATGGTCTTGTCGCGCGACGCCGTGATGATATATTGCCCTGGCGTCGGCTGATCCTTGGTCTTGTTCTAAATCACGTAAAAAAAAAAGTCAGACGCGTCGCGTCGCCAATGGTCCTCAAAATCAATTGTACCTCGACGCCAACAAGTTCTTGGATGAATGGATACGCTTTGGTGGGGGCAAAGATGGCCCACTCAACGACGTGTTCGTGTCCACGGTATTCCATCTTGGATTCGCCGGTCTGCACATCCCAAAGTCGCGCAGTCTAGAGAAAGAGAACAAAAAGACAATATTATGAGCCAAAGAGCCGCATTTCATTTTTTTTTTTTTTTTTTTTTTTTTCTTGGAAGCAGTGACAAGCCATTTTCCATCCTCGCTAGGCTCGACGGATCGCACCCATTCGGCATGGCCGGCCAGGGTCTTTTCGCAGTAGCCCGAAGCCACGTCCCACACCTTGATTGTTTTGTCACGGGACGCTGATACAATTTTGTCCCCTGAAGGCAGGAAACGGACGGATGAAACGCTATGATCATGCCCAAACAAGGTCTTGATGCACTTGTAGTCGTTGTTGATGTCCCACACCTTGATGGAAAGATCGGCAGAGCAGGACACTTTTGTGCCATATAAAAAAAATGCAAAAGAATGAGCTCACGGGCCGCGCTTTTTTTTTTTTTTTTTTTTTTTTTTTGCCTTCCTACCGAGGTATTGGCCCTTTGGATCAAAAGCGACATCCTGCACAGCCTTTGTGTGGCCCTTGAGCGTGCATTCAAAGTCACCTGATTCATAATCCCAAATCTTGATAGTGGTGTCCTCGGAGGCCGAGGCGAGAAGCTGGTAGACGGGGTGGAAGGTGACGCTGGCAATTGGGTTGCGGTGGCCCGTCAGGTTGTGCTGTTCCGGTGCGCGGGGAAGCCAATCCACGGAGCTGGTCTGTCGTCGCATGGGTGCATTGTTGAGCTCCTCTTGCATCTGTGCGGCCTTGGTCTCCAGCTCAATGACCTGGCGAAAACGAGCATGAGCGCGTGCACACACCCACACACTCTCTCGACACCAATGGCACGAAAAAGATTGATCTTTTTACCTTTTTTTGTAGCCGGATGACGGATGTCCACTTTTTCTCCAGCAACCCGGCATACTTTTGCTTGGGGTCAGGCACAAAATCGTCAATGTTGGTCTCGTTCTTAAGGATGGTATATGATTGCGTAAAGCCACTCGTGTTCAAATAATCCAAAATGGCCTTATGTCTAGCAAAAAAATCATATAATTTCGGCTTGTGAGTGTGTCATCTCCCTCCATCTCGCAAAAAGTCAACGACCGCGCCCTTTTATGTTTCATCAGGTCACTTACAATTCTTCCTTTTGGCGGTCAGAAAGAATACTCGTCATATTAAAAGAGAGAGTAAAGAGTCAAGGAGGAAGGGGTGGGGAAACGACGAAAGAAAGAAAAAAAAAGGGCTTAGGTGATTGAAAGAGAAAGAAAAAAAAAGGTACAAGTGAGAGAGACGGAGAAAGGGGGAAAAGGAAGGCGTTTGTGTGTGAAAAGGGAAAGAGAGGGGGACGAAAAACACGCTGTCCCTTCTTTTTCCCCCCCTTTTTTTTTCATCGTCTCCCATGAAATGGGCATTTGCAAGCCCTCTGACATTTTTTTTTTTTCTGATGGCTGCCACATGCCCAATTCTCGTGCCAAATGGACCATTGACCCAATTCTTGCGCAATTACCTTGACATCAGCGTCACGTTGATCTCGAATTTTGCTGACCAAGGGCAATGGCCAACTGCTTCCTGGTTGGTTAACATGGCTGCCCCCGCATTTTGGCATGCCGGCCCCTTTGGAAAGTCTTAAATTTAAGTTTGATCTTTTTTTTTTTTTTCGTTCCTCTTTTCTTTCTCGCTTTATTTTTCTTTTCCCCCTCTATTTTTATATATCCAGTATGTCTGAAGTCAAGGAAACCCCTGTTGTCAAGGTTGAAGAAGCCAAGGGCTCGCTCGCGCAGTCTGCCAAGTCGTTCCTGTCGGGCGGCTTTGGTGGTATGGCCGCCGTCTTGGTCGGGTAAGCCGGAAAATGCGTTCTTTTTTTTTTTTTAGTCGCTTACCCTTGTTTTTGCCTCATTTTTTTGTCACGTCTAGTCAACCTTTTGACTTGGTCAAGGTGCGCCTCCAGACCACCGAGGGTGTGTACAGTGGCACCATGGACTGTTTCAAGCAAATCATCAAAAAGGACGGTGTTCTTGGTCTTTATCGCGGTATGTCGGCGCCCTTGGCCAGCATCACGCCCATCTTTGCCGTCAGCTTCTTTGTAAGTCAGGAAATGGGGCACAAAAAAAGAGGAGTTCATGGGGCTCACTGGTTGTTTTTTATTTTCTATGTATAGTCGTATGATCTTGGCAAAAAGATGGTGCTCGCTGCGCGTTCTGATAAGACGGAGCGCCCTCTGACGTTGGGTGAGGTGACGTTTGCCGGTGCTTTCTCTGCTGTGCCCACGACGATGTTCATGAGCCCGTCGGAGCGCGTCAAGGTGGTGCTTCAGACGTCGGGTGATCGATTCAAGGGTCCTGTGGATGTGCTCAAGCATTTGTACCAGGAGGGCGGTCTCAAGTCTATCTTCCGTGGCACTGGCGCGACGCTGCTGCGCGATTCGCCTGGCTCGGCTGCCTACTTTGTCGCGTACGAGCTGATCAAAAAGTCGCTGACGCCCGCCGGCGCGGCTCCCGACCAATTGTCGCTTGGCTCTGTCGTTTTCGCGGGTGGTATGGCCGGTGTGGCCATGTGGTCCATTGCCATCCCTCCTGATGTCATCAAGTCGCGTCTCCAGTCCGCCCCCGCAGGCACTTACAGTGGCATGCTCGACTGTCTGCAAAAGACTGTCCGTACCGACGGCACAAAGGCCTTGTTCCGCGGCTTGGGTCCTGCCATCTTGCGCGCCTTCCCTGCCAATGCAGCCACCTTTGTTGGTGTTGAATATTCCTTGAAGGCCATGAATGCGCTCTTCTAAAAAGGCTCTGTATTATAATTTCCCCCTCCACCCCGTTTTTCCCCCCATCGTAGAGTTCTCCCCATGTACAAATACATAAAAAGCAATCCTTCTCTTATTCCATGCCGAAATCGTCTTGAGCTTCAATTGGCCTTTTTGCACGCGCGCCATTGGACGTGAATTCCCTTTTTTCCCGCGAGCCGTCGCGAACCGACACATGACCGCGCTTTTTGTTTCCGGCATAGCACGAATGGGATGCATCGGCATGCCATTGACGTGTGGAGGCGGCTTGGAATCATCGGTGGACTGTCCACGCGCAAAATTGAGGCGCACAAAAGATTGATCTCAATATCTCATCTTTTTTTTTTTTTTTTTTTTTTTTTTTAAAATTGGAATTGTTTGTTGTTGTCCCTTCGTTTTGCCCTTGAAAATGATAGCCGTTGTGTCCGCATGGTCATGATGAAACGCATGAACTCAAAAAAAAAGAAAAAAATCGAGAAAAACAGCCCATGTTTTATACGGCTGGGAAGCCGTGCCCTGAATACTCTTACATTTTGCTGTTTTTTGCAAAAAATAAGAAGTTTCCATGTCTCACTTTTTAGAGTTTGGCGTGCTTTTGCCCTTTGTGTTTGGCTCGCGCCAATTGGGGGGCCATTTGACGTTTAGCGGGCTAGCACCCCCCAAGGATTGCTTCCTTGCAAATGGATTGGTTCTCCGGCCCGTCATTTGAAGGGTCAGCTTTTTTTTTGAAAAAGGCTTAAATTCGGTTCCTCCTTTTTTTCCACTCTTCTTCTTCTTTGTTCCTCCCCTTTTTTTCCACCCTTCTCTCTTTTATACTCGTTTCACTATGGCTTTCCGCTTGTTGAACCACAAGGCTATGATGCCCATGGCCCCTCGCGTCTCGTCCACCTTGCTCACTCGCGTAAGATACACTTGCTTCCCCCCCTTTTTTTTTTTTCTTGCTGTTTGGCGTGTTTGCTCAGCGATCGCTTTCTTTATAGTCTTTTACCAACGTGGCGCCCCGTCGTATGGCCACTGCCGTGCAGCCCAAGACGCCTGTGGACACCAATGCGGCCGGTCCCATGCTGCGCTTCCAGAACAATCTGCCCAAGCTGCCTGTGCCCGCCCTGAGCGCGACCATGCAAAAGTATCTGCAGAGCGTGCGCCCGCTGTTGAATGACGAGGATTACCAGCAGACGACCAAGTGGGCCAAGGAGTTTGAGTCGGGTCTTGGCAGCCAATTGCAAGAACGCCTGGTTGCGCGCGCCAATGACCCCTCGGTTGTCAACTGGCTGGAGGATTGGTGGCTGGACCAGGCCTACATGGGCTATCGTGATCCTGTCCCCGTCTATGTCAGCTACTTCTTTTATTACAAGAATGACAAGCTCCGCAAGCTGCCTGCCCAGCGTGCCGCTGCCATCACTACGGCTGCTCTCGAATTCAAGCAGCAGGTCGTCAGGTAACGAGATAAAAAAAAATGGGCAATTGGGGATCAAGGGAACAAAAAAACAAGACTGACAACCATTTTATGACTAAAGCCAATCGCTCGAACCCGAGTACGCCAAGGGCGAGCCCATGTGCATGGACTCGTACAAGTACATGTTCAACAACAGCCGCATTCCCAAGAAGCCCTCGGACTATGAGGCGACGTTTGATCCGTCCAAGCACCACCACATCATTGCCGTGCGCAAGAACAAGTATTACGTGATCGATACTTTCCACCAAGGCAAGCAATTGTCCACGAGCGAGCTCCAGCAACAATTCGAGCGCGTCATTGCTCAAGCCGGCGACAACAAGGGTCCTGCCATTGGTGCCTTGACCGCGGACAACCGTGACACTTGGACGGAGGTGAGTGTTTTTGCCTGTTTTTGGCATTGATTTTTGTCAGCAAAAAACGTGGAGGCGGGGCGCGCGGGGGGAGAATCCCGCCATGACGTCGATCAGCCTATTTGTGGTTACATAACCAACAATTGGCCTCGTCCCTTTTTTGGCACCCCATGGCCCGAGAAATGACCAATTTTCATGCTGACCGCCTCTTCCCCCCCCTTTTTTTTACCTAGGCTCGTGACTTGCTGTTGGCCGCCCACCCCAACAATGAGAACGCTTTGAACAAGATCGAGACTTCGTCGTTTGTCGTGTGCTTGGACGATGCGGCGCCCACTTTCCGTGATGAGGCTGTGCGCCAATGCTGGCACGGCGATGGCCGCAATCGCTTCTTTGATAAGCCTCTCCAATTCCTTGTCTTTGACAATGGCAAGGCCGGTTTCCTCGGCGAGCATTCGTGCATGGACGGCACCGCCACATGCCGCCTGAACGAATACGTGTGCGAGGGTCTTCGCAACGAGACAATTGACCACGGTGATGCGCAAATCCGCTCAGATATCCCTGCGCCCACCCAATTGGAGTTCCACCTCAACGACGGTGTGCAAAAGGCCATTGCCAAGTCCGAGGCCAACTTTGATTCGCTCATTGCAAAGAACGACATGAGCGTCCTGGCCTTCCAGGGCTATGGCAAGAACCTGATCAAGAAATTCAAGGCTTCGCCCGACGGTTACACGCAAATGGTCATCCAATTGGCCTACTACAAGATGTTTGGCACCTCGCGCCCTACCTACGAGTCGGCGCAGACACGCAAGTACCAGCGTGGCCGCACAGAGACGGCTCGTACCGTCACCGAGGAGTCGGTGGCCTTTGTCCAGACCATGGAGGACCCCGTCGCATCCAATGAAGCCAAGATCGCCGCCTTCCGCAACGCCATCAAGCGCCAGGGCGCGTACATGGCCGATTGTGTCAATGGCCATGGCGCCGATCGCCATCTCTTTGGTCTTAAGAACTGCCTCCAGCCCGGCGAAGAGGCCGCTTTCTTCAAGGACCCCGCCTATGCCTATTCGCAGCATTGGTACATCAGCTCGTCCCAATTGTCCTCTGAAAACTTTGATGGCTATGGCTGGGGCCCCGTTGTCAGCGACGGCTTTGGCTGTGCCTACATGATCAAGGGCAATGCCCTCCAATTCAACATTGCCGCTCTCAAGGACTTCAAGGTCGATGGCCAGGCCTTCCCCAACGCCGTCCACCAATTCAAGCAGGCCCTCGAGGACGCCGCAAATGACATGCGCGATCTCTTGGAAACAGAACTCGCCGCCCCCGCCAAGCTTTAGATGCCCCCCTCCCCATTTTTTCCATATGTACCTTTTTTTGTTTGCTTTTCCACACACCCCAGCCACGCTCCTTTTTTTTTTTTTTCTACATGTACATAGTCCTCCATCTTGCGTGTTTTTTAGGTTATGATTTTAGAATTAAACTCGTTTTATGCCTATTTTATTTGTAAATGTGTGGTGTATGACAAATGGCGCGTCGGAACCGCCTTCCTTGATGAGAAGAAAAATAATCAATTCGGCATGCCGCTTTATCATAGACTACCCAGATTGGCATCTTGACCGCGGATGGCGCCTGATTTTCCCTGCCCGTGCGTGCACGGATCACAATCGGTGCCTTTTAGTCATCCACAAGGCATTATGACAGGGTCATCCTCCCCTGTCCCTTTTGCCCCATGATCACGCTTGCCGATGTGCTGACATCATAACAAATTTGTGGAGATCTCGGCATACTAGCGCCCACGGAAAGGTCGATTTAGCCAGGATTCTACGCCAAAAACGCATTTTCTTAAGATCGAGCACAGGGATCGCCGAAAAAAAAGTTGAAGTCGTTGCTGTTCTGTGCCCATCATCAACAGGTCCAATATTTGAGACATTCATCAAAGTTGATCATGGCCTCCTAATCTAAAAATTGGTTTTTAGCGGCTGATCAAGGTTGAAATTGACAAAACGCATGTCTCGCAACTCAAATCGAGACCCAACATGAAATGGCAAGCTCTAAACCCCAGTGAACATCAATTGGAGACAACTTGCTCTGCCAAAAGAGCGCCACATGCAAAATGCAAAATCAGTCGCGATGAGCGCTCAAACCAAAATTGAAAAAATAGGTTCCCAGAATGGCGCCAAATTTGTACACAAGATTAAGGGCATGGAGAAACCACGGAAAATGCCAAAAACAAGCCGGATCGACATACCGGTTGACGAACAATTCAAGATTTAAGATTTAATTTCAACCGCGAATTGCACAGGAAGAGCTCGCTTATTGAGCCTCTTCGACGCGTTCATTAGCAATAGACATGCCAGGGGTGTGGAATTGATTAGAAACAGGCGCGTGTAACTCGAAGCTTGACGCGCTTTATCATGCGTCGAAAAATACATATAACTTTTAAACCGCGTCAAAAATGCCAAAAATCTCTTTTTTTAACTGATCACCAATGACCACATACGCAGCGAGCTACGCACCTTCATATGGTACGAGTTTCATGGAGGTACAGGAATTTTTCGTCGAGATGACATTAACCCGAAAATACGACCTAAAACGCATTTTACGCCAAAATCAGCCAATGGACCCCTGGTTTCTCTTTGCTTTTCATCGGTTAATGAGTCCAGTTCACCATGTGGTTGAATGACATGGCGATCTGGGGACTTAAATTTTGCCATTTTCAAATCCATGACTGTTCCCCCATGAAAATTCGTGGTTTTTCAAAATCGTCATTGCGCGCCATCGAGTGATCGCAGCACCGCAAGAGTTGGCTTGTTTGAACGAACAGACCTGGAATGGTCGGGTTAAAGAACTGGTGCCCATGTAGACGGTGAATTCAACGACTACAGGCCAAAAATAGCAAATAAAACACATGTTTTAATTTTGAATCGCAATATACTCGCTGTATTCATTTTTAGCATTGCACGCTACTAACCAAGGTCTGAAACAGATTATGTGCAGTAAATTCGGTGCTCATTAATCATAGTAGAGCTGGGAAACTTTTGAAAGACGCCAAAAATATGCTAATCCACGATATTCTGGCGGTATTATTCATTCAATCTCTTTGAAACTTGGACCAGTTGTGTTCCCAATGGACACTGATCATACGATACTACACGAAGATTAAATGATTAGGAACTGTTGTTGGAGAAACATGATGGAAAAGATCGATTCTCAAGACTGGCTCGATCGCTTTGCCGCGAAAACTTGCATCGATAGCCCTTGCTCCTCAGCCATGATTTGGTTCATGTTTATCGAAGATTTGAGGTCGCTTAAACTAGGCCCGTTCAATGAAATTTTGAGGATGGGACTTTTTGATCAAGAAAACCGCCATTTTGATGAATTTACTTGAGCACGACGTGTATGAGCAATTATCCTTGACGCCTAAGTGAATCAGGAAAGACGAGGCGATAAAAATAATAATCCCCTTGAATGCGGGTCGGTTAGGATTTCAAAAAGTTGGCTGCCAATGACTGCATTTTAGCTCTTTTGCCATCAGAACGAATGCAAACCCAAAGTGAATGTCTCAAAATTGTCACAGAGGCTAATGATGAGGAATATTCTTGATTGCATTTCTGGGATTCACCCTGAAATGCAGCGGATTGAGAACAGTCCATGGAAAGATATGTTTTTCAATGATGCACTAGGATTTGTCACTCTGCACGCGTCTGTTTTAGCATCCGACGCACTCGCGCATGCTTCCAGCATCATGCAAACCATTGATGTTGACGAGATAAAGTAGGGAAGCGGGGCTTACATGCATTTATTTGAGCAAAATGTCACGAAATGGCTCTATTTGTCCATGGTGCAGAACACACATGATAATGCCAAGTCTGATTTTAGCGTACATGTCTCCCAAGGACCCACCAACGACATGATTCACCTGCCTTTGTGCCCGTGAGATGCTCTGTTTTCTCTCCTTATTACAATATGATAGCCAATTCTCCTTGTTCCCCTCCCCCTTTCTCCTTCTTTCCCCCCACGAAATCACCAAGTCAATTTCATGGTGCATGCATCGCCTCCTTTTTTTGCGCCATACCCTTTGTTCCAGACTTTTGGCAGTCTGAGTACAGCTAGCGACCACGGCGAGCGCGCTTTTGTTTCATAATATACGCGTCAATGACGAATTTTCGAAGGTTGAACAAGAAAGTAGCAAGTTTATTTGTGTGGATGTAGCGAGGAGACTAGGCACGCCTTTGAAAAAAATAGAAAAACAGGCAAAAACGGAGACACAATGCGCGAAATGCTGGCTAGAATCGGCAATTGCTCATGCATTGCGATAAGCATGATTTGTAGCCATTGAAGTCGTCGGTTTGACCAGCACACAGTTTATAGCCTTGCACACATAGCTCATCGGAAATTCCGTTGCAGTCAAAAGCCTGGATAGATGGCGCCAGGGCCAATGTCGCAAGCAAAACGAAGAAGAGCGATTTCATGGTGACTCTCTATCAAAAGGAAAAAAAAAAATGTAAGAAACCTCGGGCGCAGCTGGCTTGTGGTACGCGTGCAAATCGGCCATTGGCACACGGTTGGCCGCCAATGCTTGCCAATGCTTGCCAATTTGCATCATTTCATCGTATGATATAATACCATGCTCTTTCTTCCTTTCCCCACTCTCCAAAATTTGCTTACAAATGGACGTGCTCGTACAATGCAATGAAAGAAAAAAAGTGAAAAAGAATGAATGATAAGTTTACTCCTTTATATGCTGGCCAAGAAAAAAAAAGGAGTAAAATTTTTCAAACAATTGGTTCTCCTTCAAGGCAAAGCATAAGAGTGGGCAGATCAACCTGCGTCAGCATTGGTTCAAAGGAGTGTGTAAAAGATGGCAATCGGGCACACCCTTCTTGACTCGGGACCCAAAAGCCAGATCTGCAAAAATATTGGCGCAACTTTTGCTTCAATGGCACTCCTGACCGAGAAATCGCGGTTATGGACGCGTGCAGTCATGCGACCCATGCTCTGCTGGCTTGTTTTGTTGATTGGGATGAGCACGTCTTGGCAAATAAATGAGAATTGGCATGGCAGGGAGAAAAAAATAAACATTTTATGGTGCCGTTTGCCTTTTAGTTGCTTGCTCGTGGCAAAAGCACACAGGTAATAAGTGAGCATGATCTGATGTTGCTTTTTGCATCATACCTTGCCCATCGGGCGTGGTGGACCGAGCAATCTTGGGCAATTTGCAAGATTTGGCCTTTCTTTGACATTAAGCGAGCGCACATCTACGTAGTGCTTTCAAACCCAGATCGAGTGAGACGAGCGGGGTAAAAGACCAACATCTTCTTTTTAGGCAAGTTGGCTTTTTTTTTTCTTTGTGCTCTTTATTCTTTTTTTTCACCAATATGCAGCCCTTATTCCAAACACCCGGCTGGTCCCTGCCGACAAAGGTTGCCTCGGAACCAACGACCAAGAAACAACATGCGCTTGCTGCGGATCTGACGCCTGAAAAGGCCACAAAGGAAGCCGACAGGCTGCAGGCGCAGCTTCGCCAGATCACGCCCAAACAGCCAAAGATCCAAAAGAAGCGCCCCCTCGACGACGATCCGGCGCACCAGAGCAAGAGGCAGCGAAAGAGGAACAAGAAGAATAAAAACAATGCGGCGGACAAGCAAAACGACGACAGCCAACCAGCTGTGTCGCCCAAAAAGACGCCATTGCCCGCCAAGGACCCGCACCCGCAGCAGCAGGACGCCACCAGCAAGAAGCAACAACAAAAGCAAAAGAAACAGCAGGCAAAGGAACAGCCCAAGCAGCCATTGGAAGACGCCAGCAAGGATGTCAAGACCGCCAAGCCTGCGGCAAAGAATGCAAAGCCGGACGCGAACAAGAAAGCGCAGCTCAAGGCCGTAAGCCCCTCTTTTTTTTTTTATTCTCAATTCACTTTATACTGACATTTCGTGCATTAGTTGTTAGAAAAGCAAAAGAGCAAGAAGGCGCAAGAGCAGAAAAAGCAGCAAAATCAAAAACAGGCGCCTCCTGCCCCCAAGCAGCCTGCCAAGCAAGTGGCAAAGCAGCCCGCAAAGCGGCCCGCGCCCGTCCAGCCCAAGGCGCAGAATGAAAAGGCCGCAACGAACCTGACAAAGATGCAATTGAAGATGAAAGAGAAGCTTTCCGGTGCGCGCTTCCGCTGGCTGAATGAAAAGCTGTACACGACCGAGGGCAACGAGGCATTTGATCTCTTCCAAGAAAAGCCCGAGCTCTTTGACGAGGTAAGAAAAGAAAAAAAATAGGGAGACGCGTCGTCTCACTTGTCAATTCCTGTTTTTTTTTTCTGGTATGCACTTAGTATCATGAAGGTTTCCGTCATCAGGTGGAGTCGTGGCCTGACAATCCAGTGGATATCATTCTTTCTCAGCTGCGCGAGCTGCCTGCCGGCACGGTGATTGCGGATCTTGGCTGTGGTGACGCCGTCATTGGCCACACACTCACGAAACAAAAGGTTCTCAGCTTCGACCTGATTGCCAAGAATGACAAGGTCATTGCATGCGACATCACAAAGGTAAAATGCTAATAGTGCCTAGATGAAAAGGGGACAAATCGACTCAACGACGCGTATTTATATTAGCTGCCCGTGCCCGCCAATTTTGTCGACGTGGCCGTGTTTTCTCTGTCCCTGATGGGCACCAACTACATCGACTTCCTCAAGGAGGCGCACCGTGTCTTGAAAGATGGGTAAGTAGGCGTATTCTTGGGCTTCCAAGGCGGCAAATGCTCATTTTTTTTTGAATTTTGCAGCGGTGAATTGAAGATTGCGGAAGTTGTGAGCCGATTCCCCGACATTGATGGTTTTATTGAGCTGGTGGAAGCCATTGGCTTTGAATTCATGGACAAGGTAAATAATTCTGTCGCAAATAGCGCGTCTATTTCGTACTTGACGCGTCATTTACGCGTTTCGACGCGTCTTTCTCGTGTTTCAACGCGTGTTGATTGTGTCGGACGCGTGATTTTCGTGTTTTATGGCTTCTCATCGCGATTTTGCTTTATTTTTTTTTGAAGGATGACGGCAACAAAATGTTTGTCATGTTGTATTTCACCAAGCGCCTGGAGCCGACAATGGACGACATGGAAGGCGACGAGTTTGAGGGCATGTCCAAGCGACAAAAGCGCAAGATGCTCGAAGGCGCAGGCGTGCGCTCCAACCTGTCTTCTCTTCGAAAGCAATCAGAGAAGCTGCTCAAGCCCTGTTTGTACAAGCGCCGATGAGCCTGCTCTTCATTTTTCCCTTCCAATTCCTCATTTTCATCACTCTCGACCCTTGTCCCTCTCTTTTTTGCATCTTGTACTATAATGGCATGTTTTTCACGCATTAAAAACTAGAGTCAAAAACAAAGCAGCTTCTATTTGTCATGGCATGGTGATGGGTCTACATCTTCTTTCGCTCCTTTTTAACGGTGGCCTTCTTCTTATTTTCGGCATCCTTGTCTTGCTTTTGCTGGCGCTGCTTCTCGAGGAGCATCTTATTGCGTTCCTTCTCCTTGTCGCTCTTTTGCTTCAATTCTTCGCGTCGAACACGCTCCTTTTCCTTGACTTTTGCCGCGTTTTGATTCTCTTCGAGCCCAACTGCGACAAACGATGGAAATTGGTGAGAATCTGAGCCCAATACGCCAAATATGGCCAATGCTCCACGGGCATGCCCCCTTTTTTTCCCCATGCTTTACCATCAGGACCACCGCTGGCGACGTCTTCGTATTGTCTTCGCAACTGCTCGCGTCGTCGTCGCTCTTCAATAGTAATATCCTTTGCACTCGCGCGCTCAGCAGCCTGTTTCGCGAGTTCTTCGCGTTCCTTCTCGGACTCGAGCAAGCGGCGCTTTTCCAACTCTAAAAGATATAAATTGGAGCGCGTCAGCAACGTGATCCATGCATGGATGGCTATAAAAATGGCCATTGGGACGGACCTTGCGCTTGCTGCAATTGCTTTTCTTTGCGTTCCAGCTGCTCGCGCTTGTTTTTTTCTTGCACGTCCTTCCACTTGCTCAGGATCTCGGTAATAACGCTGTCAGTAGGCGCGTCCTATCCGCAGGAATGAAAAAAGGGCACGTTGAGACCATTTTTAACGCGATAACTCGCCCCAGACGGCCATACCGTGGTTTCTGCAAGAAATTCAGCAATAACCTCGCGCTTTTCGTCGTCGTCAATGGAGGTGTCCTCGACAATACCGGCAATATACTCTGAGATATCGTCGTCTGTGCAGGACGAGAGGGGAAAACGCACGTGAGAAGGAGAAAGGCTAAAATCTGCATTTTTTTTCCTTTTTACCTTTTAATTGCAAAGACTGCAGAGCCTGAGTGACATGGTCTACAAGTTCGGCCATGGCGTGGTGAGCAAAAAAGTTAAAAAAAAAGGAAGAACACTGGCGTCAAAAGTAGGCGGATCATGAAATTTTGCTTTTAAAACGAGAGTGGCGACGAATGGCCTTTTTTTTTATTAAAAATCTATGACTACATTCATACATAAGGAAGCGACGTGGATGAAAAGATACATAAAAGGAGAGGAGGGGAATGGGAGGGTACAAATGGGATAAAACGTAATTTTTAGGCAAGGTTGGCGGGACGGAGGAACTTGAGGGCATTGCGAACCTTGGAAGGACCAACCCAGGAGCCGCTCAGCAGGCCACTCCAGTAGATGGAGGGAATGATTTCCTTGTTGAGGAATTGGCCAACGCTGGTGATCTCGCGCTGATCGACGGGGAACGTTTCCAAGGGCTTGCCAGTGTAGCCCGAGAATTCCGCAAGAATGAGCTGCTCACGGCCAACAATCAGGGGGCACGAGGTATAACCGTCATAGACAGCTGGCTCAATCTTCTCGCCCTTGAGATCAGCAATCAAGTTGGTCTGAAAACGCACAAAAACATAAAAAAAAATGAGCATTTGTACACACTTTTCAAAAGAATTTCTCTCTCTCTTTCTCTCTCTCTCTCTCTTTTTTTTTTTTTTTTTTTTTTTTTTTTTTTTTTTTTTTTTTTTTTTTTTTTTTGCTCTGAGAACACCCGACTCGCCCGTGATGGCGGCGGCGGTCTTGGAAGTGGGAAGCGAGGAGCAATCACCGAGGGCGTAGACATTGGGGTATTTGTTGTGGCGCAAAGTCTCCTTGCTGACATCGACCCAGCCGGCAGCATCAGCGAGCTTGGACTCCTTGATGAAGGTAGGAGGGCCCTGGGGAGGGGCAACGTGCAAAAAGTCGTAGGGCTGCTTGTGGATGGCCTGCGTGGCATTGTTGCGGAAGGTGGCCTCCTTGTTGGCCGAGTCAATCTCAAGAAGCTCGGTCTGGAAGTTGACCTGGATGCCACGCTCGTCGGCAAGGCGCTGGAGCACCTGGCCGTAATGGTCCACGCCAAAGATCTTGCCGAGACTGGTGTTGTAAATGACATTGGTCTTGTCACGCACGCCGTTCAGACGGAACGCCTCCTCGGCCAAAAACGTGATCTTGGTGGGCGCGCCGGGGCACTTGAGCGGCGTGTTGGGGAACGTGAACACGGCATTGCCACCCTTGAAATCCTGGATAAACGGGTACGTCTTTTGCACGCTCTCGGAAGAGTAATTGGACGTGACGCCATCCTTGCCGAGCGCCTCCTTGAGACCCTTGACTTGGTCCCAGTTGATCTGGATGCCCGCGGCAACAACCAAATAGTCGTAGCCAACCTTTTCGCCATTGCTCAACTCGACCTGGTTATTGTCAGGATCCAATTTGGTCACGCGATCCTGAATCCACTCGGCATTGCTGGGCATCACAGAGCCCATTGCGCGCTCAGACTCCTTAAAATCCTTGAGACCACCACCAACATAGGTCCACAGGGGTTGGTACTAAAAAAAAGTCCGTGTGAACATCAAAATACAAAACAAAAAAAAAAGTGCCGTAAAAAAAGCGCGTCCAACGCGTCACTCTCTTACATAATGCTTGTCCGAGGGCTCAATAACAGCCACCTGGTCCTTGCCCAGCAAGTTGGAGAGCGTGGAAGAGACTAAAAAAGGGGGGTTGTTTAGGGGCGACGGGTCGTCAAACGCCAAAACCTGCGTTAAAAGCAGCCCGACTTACCGGAGAGACCACCAGGGCCGGCGCCAACGACGACGACGCGGAAATTCTTGGCGGCTTGAGTGGCATAGGAGCGGGCAGCAAGCGTGCTGGCGGCACGGAAGCGAGTAGCAGCAACCATAGCGGAAGGGAAAAACGAAAAGGTAAACAAGGGAAAAGAAAGAGTAAAGAAGGAAAAAAAGTATCGCCAGCGGCAAAAAAGGGCGATTTAAAGGTTCAGATTGGCTGATAGTCGATGGCGCCATTGTTGCCATCGCATTTTGCACTCAAATTGCCCATCCAACGCCTGTCATTGGCTGATTTCCCCTGCTGCTGACTCTCGATGATGCGTCTGAAACCACAAAAGATCACCTCACGTCTCTCTACACTCCCCGACATTCAGCAGCCAGGGCTAGGGCTTGGGCACGAGCCAGGATTGCCGTATCCATGCAACAAACGCGTCTTTTTTTGACTTTTTTAATTATCCGCAAGAACACGACCCTTTTTTACTCCATGTGATCGGGGCATCTCATCTTCCTGCGGACATGAGACATCCAATGGATCTCAGATGTGGAAGGTGCGCTGTTTTTCCGCTTTGTGCTTTCGACCAGTGAGACAGTCCGGCGGTCCGGCCTCACCAATTGTGCGCCCAAAACACACTAAAAAACCAGCGTCTATTTTTTTTGCCCCTCTTTTTCTTCTTTTTTCTTTCTGTTTCTATTCCCAGCCAACCACCACGAACAGCTATGCAAGCGACACTTCACGTAGCCGGCTTCAGCTCACATTTGCGTGCGCGAGACTTGGCGTACGAGTTTGAAAGGTAAATAGACCGACCAACCACGGGACGCACGCAGCCTCCCCCCTCGACGGACCGACGTCGACTCTATTCCCTTTTGCCCCCTCTTTCCTCTTTTTTTTTTTTCTTGCCTTTTTGTCGCTCTATGGGACGGCCCTTGCTCTTCTTCGAGTTGCACACGAGACGAAACGCGAGATCGATGCACTGAGATGAGACGCGTCTTTCCGTTCTCACCTGCAGCACAGCCTCACGAGCTACGAAAAAGAATTCAAAAGGACGATCCTCGCGACCTTACACCTAAAATTATTACATCTTTCCGAGCGCGTCCAACTTGTTCTCTTGTGATTGCCTCGGTAGCCATCCATTCCCCTCCCCCCGCCCCAATTGCATCTGTTTCCTTTCTCTCTCGGCCCTTTTCCGCTGACAATTTCATCATCTTCATCCACTCCCTTGGGTCCTTCTCTTTTCCCCGCGATCTTTTTTCCCTGGTGCTTGCTTGGTTACCATGGCAGCTGACTCCCTTTTTTTTTTGGTAGATTTGGCCCATTGATACGTTGTGACATTCCTGCACCGAAGAGCCACAAGGCCGTGCCGTAAGAAAACCAGCCCCAATCACACAAATTAATCTCATTGTGCTCATTCTTTTGCATTTTAGTTTTGCTTTTGTGGAATTCGAAGATCCTCGCGATGCCGAAGAGGCCCATAGCGATATGCATAACCGCCACATTGATGGCTACCGCATCAGCGTCCAGGTATGTCATTGGGCAAAGAGTAAAAAATTCAAATGCACGCCAATTGAACGCGCTGACCCTCTGTTTTTTTTTTTCTAAAGTGGGCCAAGAACGCGCCCAGTCCCCATTGGCGCTTTGACCGCTCGCCTCCCCCTCCTCGTCGCTACCGATCGCCAAGCCCTGGCTATCGTCACCACGGGTATGGTCGCAGCCGCAGCCGTTCGCCCTATGGCCGCTACCATCGCGGTCCCCCTCCTCCTCCCCATCATCATCATCACCACGCCCCGCCTCCTCCTCATCACTACGGCCCTCCTCGTGGCCGTTCGCCCCCTCCTCCCCACATGTACGCGCGTCGCCCCGCGTCGTCGCGATCACGCTCGCCCCTGCCGCCTCCCCGCGATGATGAGCACGCGTACAACTCGCGCCCCATGTCCAACACGCGCCGCTCGTCGCGCTCGCCGTCGCCCCCGCCCATGCGCGCGTCTTCGCGCTCCCCAAGCGCTCATCGCTCCATTTCTCCACGACGATCCCCAAGCCCTGAGAATTGAGACGCGTTAAAGTACTTCTTAGTCCTTTTTTTGTCCCCATCTTTCCACTCTAACCGTTTCCCCTCTCTGAATCCCAATAAAAACCACGAATTCTGATCTATTCTATGTATTTTTTTGTATTTTGGCAGAGAAAATAAGAGGGAGGGGGATCTAGGGCTCAAGCCTGCTTGCCCGATTGCTGTTCGGACAGCTTGAGGTATTGCTTTTGCCGTTCGTCCAACACGCGGCGCTTGTTAAAGTACTCCACCTAAAAAAAAGGAAATAAAATGATAAAACGTCAGCGATTATGAGCACAATCGCGTGCACGAGCGCGAGAGCAACATTTTGTGGCACGCGTGGTCGTCTTACCCAGCTAGCCATGCAGGCGTCCTCATAGTGCTTCTTCTTGTCGAGGCATGCCGGTGCCCGATCAGGCGTTTTTTCCACAATGACGGGATCAATGATGTTCAGACTATCAAGACAAGCAAAATATTCGTCACGTAGCTTCCAGCACTTTTTGCGCTGCTCGCGTGAAGGGGGTTTCTCGGACGGAGGAGGGGACATTGTGACAAAAAAGAAAAAAACAGCAGAAAGAACAAAGAAAACAAGTCTGGCGGACGTCAAAACAAGGGCGCTATTTTCTGGCGCATTGGGCTGCGCCCGCACCCCTTGCAAATGGCCGGTCCATGGCGTCCCCTAGCATTTCCTTGCTTCTGTGCACGTTTTTGCGATAACTTTCATTCTTTTCAACATTTCACCACCAAACAATGCTCTCGGCTACACTTGATTTGCTCTAGGAAAAAAACACCCTTTTCTCTGAAAAAAAAATCCAGAGTCGATTCAATGATAGGCCAAATATATTCATATCTTGCTTCACAAAACTTGTAATTTGTTCGTTGCCGAGCTACCAGGACAAAACACGGCGCGCTGGTTCAACGAAAATTAAAAGCTTGATACACAGTTGCAAGAACCCAAGAAAAAACAATGGGCGACACTCGTGCGTTGTGCAGATTAATCCAAAACTTTGATATTTTCGAAAATGCTGCACTAGCCTGTCAAATAGTTCTTCGATCGTGATGAAATTGGTACTGCTCGAATGAGACGAGCTGGTGCATCATTTCCTGAATGTTTGCTTGTCCGATGGACGAACTTTGCACACTTGCAAGAGTCGAACAAACATTGGATTGATTTTCAAACACAATTTTCTCGGCAACAGACAAGGCGACCCATCACGCATTTAACGCGTCAAATTCAGGCGGTGAATCTCTGTCGGATGAGACTATTTTCAACGCGGTCCGAACAAAACTGACAGATAAAATACGTTTTTTCGACAATTTCGTTAATAAGGATTTGCTCAGCAACGGTCTAGTCGGTCCCCGACTTTTATTCCTATGATAACAAGCAAGGAGCAAAACATCTAATGGGATGACTTGTAGCGCCCTAGCTTGGGTTTGATGGACATTTTGCATCAGTCATCACCAACTTTTTGCAGAGTGCATCCTCTGGATCTTGTTCAACGCCTCCTATATTTGAGCTAGAGGATGCTGAACACCAAAATCCGACGATGTCACGTTTTTTCAGATGTCTGATTATTTGGTCCTGAGAAAAGTCATTTCGCGTAAAATCAGGGCCAACCCAGAATCAAAACGACCTTTGAAAGCTAACTCGCCAAGAACTTGACGCGATGTCCTCAAACCATAAGCGCTTTCACCGCGTTTGCCCGCTGATTCGTTTGAGGTGTCTAACGCGTCGAGGCGCTCAGCCGTTGCCGCCATACGAGACCAAATGCTGGTGGATTTACCCCCCTTTACGCCTATGATACTGGCGATTCCTCAGAAACTTGCTCACCTGGCCCCAAATTTGGATCAGTTGATGGTAGACCCAATTCTCCAACGGTGTTAGTTTATTTCGCGAATCGGATCACCCGGTCCCGAGAAATTTCGAGATTCGTGTTTGCTAGTGAAACCCCCAAAGCCAAAACAATATTTTACGCGTTCCTCCCGATGAGCCTGACCATATGGCGCCAAATTTAGACTACTGGACAATCGACTCGAGACTCCAGTGATTCCAAGTTTTTTCGCAAATCGGATTGCTCAGTCATGAGAAAATGCGTTTTTCCTAAATTCAGGGCCAAATCAGGGTCAAAACGACTCTTAAAGGCTAACTCGCCGAAAACATGACGCGATGTCCCCAAACCACAAGCGCTTTTACCGCGTTTGCCAGCCAATTCATTTGAGCTGACTCGCGAATTTGGGCGCTCAGCCGTTGCCTCCGTATGAGGCCAAATGGCGATGATTTTACCCCCTTTACGCGTATGAAACTGGTGCTTCGTCAGAAACTTGCTTATCTGACCCCAAATTTGGACCAGTTAATGGTAAACACGTTTCTCGAACGGTGTTACTTTTGTTCGCGAATCGGATCACTCGGTCCCGAGAAATCACCAAATTCGTGTTTGCTAGTACGGTAAAACCCACCACCAGGTGCGCCAAACAATATTATACTGTACGCGCGCGCTTCTCTATGCGTGCGTGATACTGTATCACAGACGAAGAGCGTTTGCTAATTATTTACCAGCAAGGTTTTTTTTAAGTTTTTTTTTTTTACAAAGCAAGAACGGTGTTCGCAAAGAAATCTTCACAACGTTGTTGTTTGTTCGATTTTTTTTACGAACGTTGTTTGCTGCGAAGTCTTCACAACGACGTTGTTGTTACGTATTCGTTTGATTTTTTTACTAAGTATGTTGCTCGCAAAGTCTTCACAACCACGTTGTTCGTTTGATTTTTTCACGAAGTAGTACAGTACGTTGTTTGCAAAGTCATCACAAGTTTGTTCGATTTTTTTACGAACAACGTG
Source organism: Gongronella sp. w5 (assembly GCA_001650995.1). NCBI lineage: Eukaryota > Fungi > Mucoromycota > Mucoromycetes > Mucorales > Cunninghamellaceae > Gongronella > Gongronella sp. w5. The sequence goes on from KV441914.1 coordinate 194,646, forward strand.
CGTTGTTCGCGAAGTCTTCATCATCATCAACGACAACAACAACGTTCGTTTGATTTTTTACGAACGTTTCCGAAGTACCCAGTCTACTTACGTACATCTGTTATGCCCGCAAAGCCAAGATTCACGCTATGTATTTTTTTTTCTGGATTACCTTTTTCTTACGCGCTCCTGTGCCATCCCTCCTCCAGGCTGTCCCCTTCGCGCAACCGCTTCTAGCACCTACCGTAATTCCTGATGGCCAACACCAATGCACGATGACCCAACCTCCTAACATGCAACTGACCCTTGACATGGCGTTAAATCCCCTTTTTACTGATGGATCCTTCAGATCCATCATCTTGACTCATCTGTACAGCTGACTGACAAAAGTGTATCGATGTTTCTCGATTTTTTACAAATTGAGTCGCTGCGACTGATTGAGGCCAGAAAAATCGCTCAGACTTCGATATGTTGTTCTTTGGCTAATTTTGTATCGAACCCAAAAAAAATCTGGTCCATTTTGGACACTCCATTGGCTAAAACGGAGGCTCAAAGACAGGATATGCATCGATACATCTCTACATCATACAGTATGATTGTACTGTAACAACAACAGCAGCGTGCATTGTGGTGTCAAGCGCTATATCATAATATGATGGACACACATTGTTCACGCCAGCTGCGGCGCAAGCACCAAGAAGACAGCCAAATTGGTGCAAAAAGTGATCAAATGCAAAAGAGCACTCAATGCGTGCTTTGGCAATTCGAGGCAAGCTCCCAAGCACACAACCCATTATTGTTTGATCAGATGGAATTGGCAGCGTGGCCAGGAGCTGCAAGTGCCAATGCATCATTTAGATCACCCGGCTTAGGCAGCAGCGTAGTAGGCAGGTGATGGCAGCATTTGAAAAAAAAGGATTATTGTGGCCGGGCGCCAGATGATGACCGGCCAATATGGAAATAATAAATGGCGACGTGCCGAGGTTTTGGACGGTCGACGATCCCGTTTAATGCAACTGAACCATCGCCACGTCTTGCAGCCCTGATACAGTAATTGACCAAAAAGAAGAGAATATTGACCGCGCAGTGCTATTTCGTGTGGTGCGCGGAGGACATGCATGTTCGCCGAAAAAATACATCTGTATCTATACAGTACAGTACAGTACAGTGGGTGGCCAAAAAAAAGCTACCCCCCTCTTTTTTTTTTACGCGCTAATTCCATGCAATCTCTTTAATCTCGTTACTCAATCACCCAATGACCTAGATCATTGATATTTTATGTATTGGTCCTTTATTATATGATAGATATTCACTAAAAGTTTGAAGATAAAAGAAGAAACGTGGCGGCAGTTGCACGTGATCACCAGCGGGTGGGTCCTCCTTTCGCTGCGACGACAGCCTTCATGCGCTGAGGCATGGATTCAATGAGCCTATTGTAGTACTCACTGTCAAACGCATCCCACACCTCTTCAAGATCCTCCCGAAGGTCGTCAAGTGTCATCCCTTCCCTGAATCGGCAGTTAACCCTCACTTTCATCAAATACCACAGATTCTCAATGGGATTGAGATCTGGTGAACTGGGCGGCCAGTCTAATTTCTTCAATCTTCTTTTCTCGCGCCAAATCTTGGGTGCATTGCTTCGGTGGATTGGTGCACCATCCTCCATCAACACAACTCCTCGTTTTCCACGCAAAAAACGCGTCAGGGGCCCTTTGTACACCTGATTGACGTACGATTCCGCGTCACTGATTGTTTTTCGCTCATTTCGTCCACATTTCTCGAATATGGCGAGGTCAGTCTTGCAACCATGCATGATACCACCCCAAACCATCTGCGTGGTACGCCCACTCTTGAAAGTGGGCACCAGATTGGCTGGGAGATCACGCTCATGGCGACGTCTCCACACGAGCACGCGCCGCGGGTTGAGCCCAATCTCAAACGTGGATTCATCGGTGAATAGGACCTTTTTCCATTGTTGTAAAGTCCACTTGAGGTGTTCGCGTGCAAAAGCGAGGCGTTTCGCACGGTGCACGGCGCTCATAAACGGTTTTTTCCTAGCAACTCGTGAGTTCAGACCCATTTCCTTCAGTCGACGTCTGATCGTGCGACGTGACACTTTCAGATCACTCATGATGTGTAGCTGATTCAGAGTGGTACGATAGATTCAAAAAAATGAAAGAATGACAAAAAATCATAAATAATGACAATTCGAAAGAGTGCTTGACCCTTTTGGTGACAGGCCAAGCAAAGCAAAAAAAAAGAAAGAAAGAAAAGAAAGAAAAAAAATTGAATGAAATGCGTCGTCATCATGGGCTGTCAATCAAGCTCAATGATGCCGTGGCACAATTGAATTAATTTGTCTTTATGAACATACAGTGCCCGTCAAAAGTGGACGAATGTTTGCTAAATTTTACTTTAACCCGTAATTTCGCATGAATGGTTTAATAAACTTCAAATAATTTTCTAATACATTTAATAAAACTCATTCTTGGCTATTTAATGGTGGTACTTGTGTAACATTTCAACCTATAAGGATTGAGCTGTGATTGAATTAAAACTGTCGGTACATTCGTCCAGTTTTGTCGCCGTTTTTTTATTTATATTATTTCATATAAAATGAGACATTTAATAATCAATCCAGTATCCTTTTGCTCTAATAACGTCTTCACATCTCTTAGGCATTGTTTCGATTACTTTTCGGCACTCTTCCATTGTGATTTTGTTCCATTGGTCTTGCACGCGCTCCCACAGGTCAAGCATGCCATTTGGATGCGTTTCATACTCCGAAAACAACCTTCTTTTCAATGTAGACCAGATATTTTCGATCGGATTGAGGTCAGGAGACTGTGCAGGCCATTTCATAACCTCGTAGTCCTGTTCCGCCAAGTACTGTATTCTTTAACCAATTTGGAAGTGTGTTTGGGGTCGTTGTCATGCTGAAATATGACTTTGTCGATTTCAAACCCATACCATTCTATTGTCGTTGCAAGCTCTTCTTCCAAAATGCCTTTGTAAAGGTCCTTGTCCAGAATAGTGTCAATTTTCACACCCATCATGTACCCCGCTTTCCCAATCATGGGCGCACACAAACGCATGTCTTATTACCCGCCGCCCCAGCAACATCAATTCTTGCCTCAAATCCACGTCCACGACATGGACCCAATGTACAATGACGCTCCATTGGTCCGACGTTCCTCTTTTTAATCCTTTTTTTTTTTTTTGATTTTTGCGATTCCCTCCTCCTTCTCCCCTTACCACACTCATCACCCCCATCACAAACCATTCATTCATATCCTCCCCTCATTTGTATATTCCTAATCATCTCTTTTCTATGTCCAATGTTGAATTTAAAAAAATAAAAGAACATCAACACATTGGCCCTCTCAAAGCTTACGTAAGCAGCGTGTCACGACAGGACATACCGGTACTGTACACTTGTATGAAAATGGACAAGATTACTGTACATCATCATACAGTAGTAATAAAGATGACAGGGCGCGAGATCAAAGCGCGTTTTTTTGTTGTCAGAAACCATAATAATACAACAGTATGTACAGTATGATGATGAAGAATTGATGATCCGTATCATAGAACCTATCATATTTTCACAAATTCAGCAATGGCTCTTCTCTTATTACAGTATTGTAATACTTCGTTCTTCGCGGATCGCCATGCGCATGAAACTGACAACATTCAAAAGAGACATGCTCGAATCGTCGGATGTCATTTGCACATTTCCAGAATGTTTTTTTGCCCGACAATGATGATGCAAGCGTGATCTTTGTACTGTATGATGCTTTGAAAGTCTTTGATCAAACATTACAAAAATTTTCAACTTCGTTGTTCTCGGCAGCGGATTGGACAACACACGGCGCTTTTAACGTGTCAAAAACTCCTGTTGCATCTCTATCGAATGAGACCAGTACTTTCATCGATGTACAGTAGGATGGCAAACTCGCAGAGAAAATTCACTTTTACAGTACATCAAAATCTTTGATCGCGGTTTGTTCGACAACGGACTAGTCGACCCCTGATTTTGATTGCAGTTTTACTAACAAACAAAAAAGGAGGCAGAGCATCTAATGGGATACCTTGCAGCACGCTAGCTTGGGTTTTAATTTTTTGCATCGGTCATTTCACCAGGCTGCAGCCCACTCATCACTGCATAAAAATGTGCAAAACAGAATGAAAATGAAAAAAAATAAAAAAATAAAAATTCCATGCAATCCACCACCTTAATTTGGAAGTGTCAAACCTTAAATCTTGCAAAAAAAATCGCGCCAAAGTAGGCACTTTCCCCAGTCGATCGCCGTTCATGCATCGCTCTTTGGGTTTTTTACAGTATGTACGAAAGTTGGGGCGACCTGTCATTTTGTTTGCCAATAACAAATTTTCGGAGATACCTGTTTGGGATGCATTGATCACTCGGAGTTCGAAATTCCCCAAATTTGGCATTTTCTGAGATGAAATGTGTGACCCCTGAGTGACCCCTGAATTTTTCAAAAGTGGTCGCAGCGCCTTGGGGGTTTAAGCTTTTTCGTTGCAAATTTTGCGCTGAATGCGATGCAGCTATTTTTGAGCGGGGTCAACCATTCAGATAGACAGATGAATGCAAAATAGTACAAATACAGTAGGAGGTTTTTGGCATTTTCGAATCCAAAAAAAATCGGGCGCGGCCGTCTTGAGCACTGGACCAGCAGAGTTTATGCCGTGGCGCATTTTTCATTGCTTGGCGGGCAAGTACTGTACCTAGGTTGTAAAAAAATTTCTGGAAGCACAGCAGGCTGGCAAAGTCTACAAAAAAACATGCTCATTGGTTTTTAAAGGGAAATGTGTACGCTTTTGTGCAGTGTAGCGCGGTGCTTCGTTCAGATACAGTATCGAAATGACAGCGCGCACCGGTTTTTGTCCTTTGAGATTGAAATTTGAACAGATCAGGCGCTTATTTTGCAGTGTACTGTATTCAGTAAAACATAAAATCCGAAACGTGTGAAATCATTCTTTTTTTTTGTGCAATTTCTCGGGCACTTGATGAGATGCTCAAAGGTGAGCTCGGTAAAAACAAAAATCTTACGTAGAATGCTCCAATGCTGTGCTTGGAGCAGCGAAAGCATCAGGCAAATTGCAAAAAACAGATTCTTCTGGTCATAAAAAGACAGTAGGATACGGTAAATTTGCTTTACTACGTAGTTTTTTTTTATTTGGCTTTGTCAAGAAGAGTGTGCAGGTCGTTGGAGAGCTTGTTCATGACCTGTTCGGCGCTCAGGGTGCTATTTTCGGTGTACTTTGCAGCGTCGAGGTGCTTGTCGCCACTCAAGAGTAGCATATAGTCGGAAATGCTGTTTTGATTGGCATGCGCGATGATATCTTTCGTCTTTGAGCTGTGAATGTCGTACGAGGGCAAATCTGGGGCATCGTCAAAGGTGCGCATGAGTTCGTTGGGAATGCCACGTGCAAAGCGGCCGGTCATGCCGCGCGAAACCTTTGTCGGTTGTGTGTCGCGCATCAATGCCTCACGGTGCAATGGAGGCGTGCCCGACGTCGACGACACCATGAACAGGGTGCCCAAGACCAAGCCGTCCACTGGAGCTGGGCTGCCGTCATTAGCGCCTGGAGCGAGAAAAGCCGCGGCATCCTCGGCATTGGAAATACCGCCCGCTGCCACGATGGCAATGTCGTCTCGGTCGCGCAGCGCGGCACGCACAGCCCGCGCGAGTTTGAGCGTCGGCTGCTGACTGTGCTCCAATTTGTCCTGGTCGTCGGTTGGTGGCGTGGTCGTGGGCAAAAAGCTGCCGCGGTGGCCGCCGGCCTCCCAGCCTTGGGCAATCACGCAATCGACTTTGCGATCGTCGGGCGACGCGCCAGCAAGCACGAGGGCTTCCGCCACGGTGGTGGCCGTGCCCATCAAGTACACACCCTTGGCCTTGAGCGCGCGCGCCATCTCCTGCGGTAAATACCCAAAAGTATACGAGACTACGGGCACGCCCTCATCCAACACGACTTGGACCTGGTCCTCCAGGGGCGGCGATCGCAACGTCACCTGCTGAGGCGCAGCAATCCCGAGCTTGCCGCGAATTGCCGCCAATTTCTCGTCACTCGGATATGTTGCTTGCAATTCGGCCTGTGTCGGCGCCGCCTGCATGCGGCAAAAGAGATTGACGGCAAAAGGGCGCGACGTCTGAGCCTTGATATCGCGAATTGTCTCTCGGAGTGCGTCCGCCGGGAGAAAGGCCGCACCAAGCGAGCCCAGCCCGCCGGCGTTGCTCACTTGCGACGCAAGCGCAACGGTGGTGTGGCCAGCCATAGGACCGGATATTAAGGGCAACTTGAGGCCAAGAGCACGAGTCAGTCGAGTTTCAGCCCACGCCATGGCAATAGAAAGGAGAGGCCAAAAGAAAGCGTGAGTAAAAAAGAGCGAAAGAAAATGGCGTCGAGCCTAACCCCCCGCCCCCCTTTTTGACATTTTCTTGCTAAACTTTATTCCGGTGCGTTTTCCCCGTGAAATCAAGCGACACGCTTTTGGTATCACGAACCAGAATTGCCTTCTTGAGCCGACGCGACGGATTTCGCGCTCTCTGACGGATGATCGTGCCATGACACGCAAGGAAACTCATCGGCTCACCAATCTACCCAAGAAGAGACGCCGCATTTGGTCCAGGCTGCTTGTCGATGAATATGCAGCCTCTTGCGAAAATTGTCAATCTGATCCCCACATCCATGATTTCGACATCGACTCCGACAAAACCGCTGATGACGCATCTCTACGTGCTTAAAAATCAAAATTTTTTATTATTAATTCTCTGTAGTATGGTACAATGCACGTTTTCATTTATACAATGGATACATGTTAAAATAAAAATGAAAGGCGGAAGGCGTCTAAGAATCACATGGCTCACAAATGAGTCATTAATGGCCGATTGCAAAGGCCGCCGTCGTGTTGCCAGCTCCAGGCACGCCAACGCTGGCCGCCTTATCCGGGTAATAATAGACTAAGAACAAAAAAAAAAAAAAAAAAAAAACGTTGAGACGACCAATCCCTCATTTTTCTAGCGTTTTTTCTTTTTTTCTTTTTTTCTTTTACATGAAATGGCAATGATCAGATAGATGGCGAAGAGCATGAAACCTGGGGTAAAAATGGAAGAAAGTCAGACGTGTCGCGGCGCGTCACGCGCAATTTGCACGATTTTCGGTTTTTTTTCTTTCTTTTTTCTTTTTTTGGCTTACCCTCGAGCCAATTGCTCTTTCCGTCCATGATCAAGTAGTTGACCATGATGACTGCGATGAACATGACGGCTGTCTCGTAAATGTTGAAGTAAAGGCTCATGTCGACACCGATGCCCCAGCCAATGATGACCATCAGGGGTGTGACCAAGAGGGCAATTTGCATGCTGCTGCCCACGGCGACACCGAGAGCAAGGTCCATCTTGTTTTTGTAAGCCACGGTGACCGCGGTCACATGCTCGGCCGCATTGCTGCAAAAAAAAAAAAAAAAGAAAATAAAAAAGAAAAAGAGGATGAGCCTCATTGTGTCCATTGAGCACCCATGGCCCCGCTCTTTGTTTGTCGCACGTACCCAACAATGGGCAACAGGATGAGCCCCACAAACGTTTCAGTGATGCCCCATTGCTTAGTGACAGCCTCAATGGCGCTCACAAGGAACTCAGCACAGACGGCAACCAAAGCCGTGATGACAAGCAACCTGAGACAAAAAGAAGTCGATGCCGCATGCATGTGTGTGAGTGGCGCGTCCTTTTGACTATCATTTGCATCGATTTTGCTTACAGTCCAATGGACATCCACAAGGGCATCATGGGATATTCCGCGTCATCGTCTTCTTCTTGCTCATTAGCAGCTTGTTCGGGGTCATTGTTGCTCAAGAATGAGTAGCTGCGAATCACCTTGCGCTCTTCAATAGCGGCTTCTTCCATAAACTATTCGGCTGGTGTTAGCTATGTCCGTTGCGCTTTTTTTTTTTTTTTTTCAATGTTTTCATCTTTTTTTTTTTTGTTTCTTACGAGGTGCTTGTGCGTGCGCAACTAAGAACGTCGCGTAAAGAATTAAAAAAAAAAGTCAGCAATGCGTCCCTGAGAGATGGTGATGCGGCGTGTGTACCTGGAACCAGAGATACGAAATGTAGATGACGAGCAAAATGACGGATGTGGAGCGTGAAATGATCAGAATATCGGCATTGACGACGGACGCTTTTTCGGCAGACGTCGTGGAGCCGTAAAAGGCGGCAGGTAGCAGCAATGAGGCCGTCGCGATGAAAAGTAGCGACGCGGACGTCTGTGCAGCTGTGACATTGAACGATTGCTCCTTAAATCTGTAACCGCCGACCCAGAAACACATGCCTAGCACAAGTAGCAGGTTGGACAGGATGGAGCCAAGCATGCTCGCTTGCTACAAGTGCCAAAAAAAAAAGTGAGATCATTGCTTGCTTGGGCTCTTTTTTTTTTTTTTTTTTTTTTTTTTTCTGCGTACCACGACGACAACGAGGTTCTGAGTGAGACTGATGACGCTGATGATGAGCTCGACGGCATTGCCAAATGAAGCGTTCAAAAGACCTCCAATGATCTACGCGTGGAAATTGCAGAAAGTTCGGTCAATAACTTTGGCGACACAAGAAACGATGCCCATTGAACTCTGAAAAGCCTCTAAAAAAGGCAATAACCACATGCCAGGCGTGGCTAGTGGCATTTCAGGCGGGATCGCGCCCCCGAACCGTAAGTGGGAAACACATCAGGCGGCCGGGAGCAGGCGACTAGTACAGCACCAGTCCTCTTTTTTTTTTTTTCGCTTTTTTCTCTTTTTACCTCGCCCGTTCGCAGCGAAATATCTTCAGTGGCAAAGCCGAGCAGCTTGGCGAGAGGGACGATGGCGATAAAGTTGAGGATAAAGGTGATGGTGGGGCTCCAGACGAAATGCGAGGCAATGCCAAAAGGAATAAAGATCACCAATGGGTTGATCCATGACGACTTTACAATGGCGATCAGGCCCTCGCGAACGGTGGGCTCAGGACGCTGCTTCTTCTCCGTGCTGACTGCCGATCGCACGTCGCCCGTGCTCGCCTGCGCAGAGGTCGATTCCTCTTGCTGGCCAGACTCTTCCCGCAGTGGTGATCGGCTATCGATGTCGCTCGCTTTCTTTGTGACGACTGATGAATCCATGGGCTGCGATGCTTTGTCAATAATGCAAGGTAAAATAAAAAGGATAAAAAAAAACAATGGAAAGAAAAAGGTGTCTTTTGCGTCCAAAATCGTCAACGAACATAAACAAAAAAAAAAAATCAATTCCCGGGTTACCTCATGCGATCGCTTGGCCATTTGCCAAGAATGGCACATTCTTTGGAAGCCGACCTCTGATCACTTTTTTCAATTTTTTCTCCGGCTTTTGAATGGCTGATCTTCTTTGGAAAGCTAAAAATACTCCCAAACGAGGCATAGCAGCCCTTTGTCCTTGGCGCATCCCGTTCGGCAACCTAAAAAAAAGGACCAAAAAAAAAATCCCAATTGAGGGCCCTGGTGCTACAGGCCATTATTACTTCAACCTTTATTGCCAATTTCCATGACAAAGGGGCTGGACACTAGTCATATGGACATGACAATGGTGCCAAAGGATCAGTGTTTGTCAAAAAGCAAGCGGTTTTTTTTTTTTTTTGATTGACGTCAAGTTGCCGCCTGCCGAAGACGCGCCTGACAGCTTTGTTTGACGTCATTGGCTAAGCGACAGGATGCTTCCAGCGAAAAAAATAGCCGTGCAACGATTCCGCAAACAAAAAATAGCAATGGCGCACGCTGACGTGCCACACCCTGAGCTTTTTTTGTCATTTGAGTTTTGGCAGACTCCGATGGGGCGTCCGCAACCTTTTTTTTTCGCGTCGTTTTGGAAGATTCTGCAGCTGCAAAGCAGCAAAGCATGCGACAATGGGCTTCCCCTGCATCACGAAATGACAAAATGACGATTTTTTTTTTCGAGGTCTCCTTTTATTCCATGCACGGTGACGCGAGTCACAAGTATGCCGACTGTGCCCGCGAAATTTATTCTTTTCTTTATTTCAACCATCTATCTTGTCGCTGCAAAGGGAAACCAAGCAAGATCTCAGGCTGCTAGCGGCCAAGACATCTTGGTACAAGTCGTATTTTGTGCTTGCGAGCAGGTCAAAAAGCATTGGCTTCTTTTCGCGAATGTTGGCGCTGGTGATGTGCTTTGTCTTGCGATAAACACGCAACAAATTGGTAAACATGGTGGGCCGATACATGACGCGCACGGCATTTCTCTGGTTGGCGGTGTCGTCAGTGGATGTGGTGGTGGGAAGCGTGTCGGCAGGTAGCCATGGCGTGCGCAAAAAGTCGAGGAGCGCACTCTCGGTCTCGTCGGTGACCGTCATCATGTCCGTCGTCCATTTGGCAAGCTGCTTGTAACCGGCGAGATCGTGGTCGTCCTTGGGTGTTGGTTCTTGCTTGCGGAGCGTGTTCCAACGGGTATAGAGCTGATGGCATTGCATGAGGCGCACATAGCCAATGTGCTCGTCCATGCCTTCCAATGGCGCCTGCGTGTCGTCGTGGGCAGGCAGCATTTGCAGCACGCGATTCACCGCGTCCAGTTGGCCTTGCAGAAGCAGCTCGCGAATCAGCGTGTTGCTTGCCACAAAAACCTCACCAAACAGTTCGTTCGACCTGAGCAACCACGGCAAAGCGCTTTGGAACCGTGAAACACGCGCAAAAGATTCATTTTCTTCGATCATTTCTCCGTCGGCGCCATGACCACGCGTCGTGTCGTCGTCGCCGCCGGTCATTGCATGATCCTCGTCCTTTTCATCCATGCCAGTATCCTCATCCGTGTCCTGTTTGGCATCAAAAAGGAAAAAAATAAAATAAAAATCAGCGGATCTTGCTCTTTCCGTGGCGTTGAACACATTTGACATACCTGAATGGACTTGTAAAACACCTGACGAAGAATGGCGCTCATGTCTAGCCTGTTTCTATAGCCGAGCTCAACCAACAATTCAATCTCGTCGCCATCACCGTCAAAATCTACCGCAAAAATGAAGAAAAATTGACGATGAGTTACGGTCATGGTAGGTGAAAATGGATCTCACCGTGTAAAAATTGGGCATAGACATCGATTTGTTTGTCGTGGTGCATGTGTGATGCGTAAATGGCAAGCAAGGTGGGCTAGGGAGGGCGGTAAAAAAAAAAAAGGAATTTAGCACAATTCTGCTTTTTTCTTATGTTTTTTGCGATTTGAACATCGTACTTGGAAGGACGCTGGCTGCTGGAATGCCAGGGCATAGTCGGCGATCCACACATCGCCATGATCGACTTGTTTGCTGGTATCTTTGCCCGATTGATGGCGGACATACAAGACGATCAGCGCCATGAATCGCCGTGCCGCGTGCAGCGTGAAAATGTCGTGCCATTGGTCGTCATGGATAGATGCTGGCCCGGCCAGGAGACGATCAAGATGGTCATCCATGATCCACGCTTGAATCCGGTGGAAAAATCGCCGTGTCGCGTCCCCGTCCTTGTCCCTGCTGTCGGCAACAGCAAGGTACTCGTCCAGCGTCGTGTCCGTCAAGCCATTATGCATCTGGGTGTGATAAAATGCCCACATGACGCTTTCCCATGAATTGCAAACAGGGAGCACCTGTAAAATAAAACGAGAAATCAGATGAGTCTTACGTTTTGGGACGCGGCCATGGATGGAATTGACCACACTAGCTTACCAGTGTCAAGTCTCCTAGCATGAGGCCATAGACGGCCGTGGCAAAATCGCTCGATCGGTGCTAATACAAAAAAAAGCGCGTTTTAGCAAACAAACGCGCGTTTTCATGGGGGTTTGTCTCTAAAATACCTCCTCCACTAGACGCTTGCACGCCATCGTCCATGTGTCACGCACGTCATCATCTACGGGGACGTCCTCATCTAATGATAACAAGGAAAACGAGCATGAGCAACGCGACAAATGAGCATTGGGCGCGTCGCTAATGCGTGGACATCAAAGTTATACCTGCGATGCGTTGTGTCTGTCGTGCATAAGCTTCGAATAGGAGTGCGCGCGATGGCTGCTCCGTCTGACGCGTATAAGTGATGAGATCATCCCAATGATGTTGGCGCATCATGAAGAAAATCTTGCGGTGGTGCTGGTCAATGTATCTGAAAACGTCCTTTAGATGGTCGTGCGCGTCTTCCTCGTCCGAGTCCATGTCGAATTGGTAGCTCATCTCGCGTCGCATCTCACTGGATGCCGCCGTGCGCTTTCGTTTTGGCCGCGTCGGCGTGTCAACGTCAATGGGCTTCCTGGGCAGCAGCCATTCGAGCCATTGCTGCAAAAAAAAAAAAAAAAAAAAAAGGAACTTCCTGACGCGTCAATGCTCTTGTTCAAATCGATGCTTACCTGATAACATGGGCTTCCGGACGCCTTGCATCTGATTTCATCACCATTGAGCGCGTGAGTCGCGCGTTCTTCCCTTTTCTTTTTCTCTTTTTACCTTGACTGAATGGCCAGCAATTGCCACGTTCGCACCTCCTCGCGCAGAAACGCGGCTTCTTGCTCGCATTTGCATGACGTCAGCCTGCCCAGTAAAAAAATAAATAAGAATTGGAAGCGATGTGCACCCAAAAGGTTGTCTTTTTACCTCTCGTCGACGAGTTGTGCCACTTTGCTCGGCAAGAGACAAGCGCGATCAACCAAGTTGCCGACGGCTCGGTCCAAATCCTGGCTGTGCTGAGACGACGACGGCAAAATTGACTAAATACATCGAAGCAACAGGTGATTTTGAGTAAATAAAACAAAGGAAATCATCATGGCCGGGGATCCTACCATAAGAGTCATAGATTAGGCAGTCGAATGCGAACAAAAAAAGACAAAAAAAAAAAGTGAGAGAAAGACAAAAAGAGGCCTACATGCAATGGCGAAAAGGCACCGTCAAAAAAAAAAGGACCGCCGCTCGGAGTTTAAATCGCCACGGCGCAAAAAAAAAAAAAAAAGAGAGGGCGGGGCAAAATCATCGGCCCAAAAATTGCTGGTCTTTCTTCAATTTTGTCCCGTTTGACTCTTTTGCCGTTTGCTCGCTGCAAAAAAATAATATATAATATAAAAACGAGTCTGTAAGCTCCTCATGGGCCTCCATTCACCTTCTAAACAGCAGCACGAGCCGGAGCCCATCGCTTTGGACTCGCTGGAAGACTCGCCAGCCTACGATGACCCGGCCAACACCGACCGTGACCAATTACTGCCCATGGACGCTGACCAGCACAAGTTCATTCGGCACCAAAGCCGCCAGGCGCTGCTAAAGTCTGGCTGTATCAACCTGGTGTGGATTTTGACCTGGTAAAACCGCCACTCATTCAATTGTTCGCGTCAATTGACCCATTTTCATCTCTCTTTTCTCGTCTTTTTAGGTATTTGGTACGATTTTTGGCGCTTATCTGGGCCGGTCGCCAAGGCAGCTGCTGAGCTTTGCATTTCCCAAACGCGCGTTTCTCACCTCCTTTTTATTTCGCCACGGCGTAGTTTGCGACTTTTTTGTCTGTATACAACAAATGGATGTTTTCGGCCGACCATTACAATTTTCAATACCCTCTCTTTGTCACCAGCGTGCACATGATTGTGCAATTCTGCTTCTCGGGCGCCTTTTTGTTCTTTGTTCCCACCCTGCGGCCAAAATCACGACCCACAGCAAGGAATTACATGTAAATGTCACGTCATTGCGCTGTTTTTGCTTTTGCTCACGCGTCAATTGCCTAGTTTGAAGGTCTTTCCTTGCGCATTGGCCACCAGCTTGGACATTGGCTTGTCAAACCTCTCGCTCAAGACCATCACGCTATCCTTTTATAGTAAGTTGCGCCTCCCTCTTTCTCTGGAACCCGCCCCCTCCGAAGCTCACGTCCACAATTTCGCTTTTATCAACGCGTAGCCATGTGCAAGTCGTCGACACTGGCCTTTGTTCTCTTATTTGCGTTTGCATTCAGGCTAGAAAGGCCCAGCTTGCGCCTGATTACCATCATTGTGATCATTACATCCGGCGTCGTCTTGATGGTCTCGGATGAAACTGAATTTGTGTGGACAGGGTAAGGAAATTCGCAAACGTGACAAGCGATGCCGCGCCGCGCGACACGCAATTGAGACGCGATTTCGACGCGCCATGAAGAAATGTTACAATATTCACCCATTTCGCCATAGATTCTTGCAAGTGATGGCTGCGTCCGCCTTTGGTGGTCTCCGGTGGGCGCTGACAGAGGTGCTGCTTCGCAAAGAAGACATGGGCCTCACCAATCCATTTGCATCCATCTTTTTCTTGGCCCCCGCTCAAGCGGTCATTCTCATCATTGTGTCTGCCATCGTCGAGGGCTATATCACCATATTCCGCAGCGTCTTTTTCGTCACATTTTCCGAGGGATTGCACACTGTAAGACAGCCACATGGAAAAAAAAGTGCGCAATGAACCTGACGCGATTGGTTTTGTTCCTTTTTTTTTTTTCTAGATTGGCATTGTGCTGTTTGGCGGTGCCTTGGCATTCTGCATGATCATGTCTGAATTCTTCCTGATCAAGCGCACCTCGGTCGTGACGCTTAGCGTGTGCGGGATCTTCAAGGAGGTTGCGACGATTTTCATTTCCACCTTGGTATTTGGCGACCAATTGACGGTGATCAACATTGTGGGCTTGTGCGTCACCCTGTTTGGCATCGGCTTGTACAATTGGCTCAAGATTCGCACGGCATCCAAGCGCACGCGGCGCGCGCTGGAGGACGAACAGCGACAATCACTCCATCTCGACGATTATCACGCGCACGAGACTCTTAGGGGCGACGACGACGATGACGACGACGACGCCAATGGCAAGGTGCCTCTCCGCGACAATGACTCGGCGCACGACATGCGCGGCGTCACCACCGGCACCAGCAACAGCGTTGGCGACGACGACATGGACACGCTGTTTGATGTCGAGAACCAAAGTGACCATTACCACGACGACCGCAGCCAAGGGCGCAAGCTGCCGCATCTCTTTTCTCTCACTGCAGAGTCCACGCCCATGCTGCTTGTCGACGGCAGCTATTCCATGGCGCCGGACTCGCCGGACTCACCCAACAGCCATGAACGATTGACAATGCGATCAAAAAACGGCGAATCTTCCGCGGAACACACAACATAACATTAGAACCCCCCCTTATCCGTCGTGCTGCCGAGCGAGCCCTGACGTCTATTCATTGTACATAGAATTCTTATTACTAAAATTTTGTGTTGTGTCCATCTTTTATCCTATTTTCTATGATTATTTCGTACTGTACGTATAGCGCCTTGGGGGTTTAAGCTTTTTTGTTGCAAATTTTGCGTGAAACACGATGCAGGTAGTTTTGAGCGAGGTCGACCGTGCAGGTAGCGAGATGAATGCAAAGTAGTACAAATCTGAGGTTTTTGGCATTTTTGAGTCCCAGAAAAATCAGGCGCACGCATCCTGCGCACAGGCTGTAACTGTTGCTGTGACGCATCTTTCATCGGCGGGCAAGTAGGCTGTGAAAAAAATTTCTGGAGGCACAGCAGGCCGGCAAGGTCTGAAAAACAAGCTCTTTGATTTTTAAAAGGTAAATGTGTAAGATTTTATGAAGTGTAGCGCGAAGCTTCAGGATTTCGAAAGTTTGAAGTAATAGCACGCGTCACTTTCTTTCCATTGAGATCGAGACATGGACAGATCAATGCTTTATTTTGTGTGCAAAATCCAAAACGGATGAAAATTGTGCTTTTGTGCATTTTCTTGGGCACGCTCACGGCGTCACGGGCTGGTTGCTTTCAAACAGCTAGAGAAAGGCTGGCAGCCGTGACAGGAGGGTCATGATGTGTCTGTCGTCTACATTTCTACAGTATTGGATTGATCTTCGAGAGGAATTGTCTAGAAAAAGATCAACAAAATCTAAAGATCAAAAAAAGAGTGAATGATCATCTCAAGGTGACGCGCTCGGCTTGCATCAATAACTGCTGTTTCGGCGCAAGCATGAGTCTCAAAAGCTGGCATGGAAACTCCGCCTTTTTTCTTGGTTTTTTTTCTTTTTTTTTTTCCCATTCACATTGCTCAAAAATGCCTGCTTCGACCTCTTTGAACGTCGTTCCCGACGATCCTACGGCCTACAAGACACAAGAGTACTGGGAGGAACGATACCAGCAGTAAGGATCGGCGTTGTGGTTCTTCATGGCTTGGATCGATCCGTTTTTAACTTTTTCTTGCCTGTTTTCTCTCGTTTTCGCTGACAGGGAAGATGTCAGCACGACCTTTGACTGGTTCAAGACGTACGATGATCTAAAGCCTCTGTTGAATGAGCACATCAAAAACAAAGATGCATCCATTTTGATTTTGGGATGTGGCAATTCGAGTAAGCGGGCAAAATCAGGCATGGATGGCAGGAAAGCGAGCGCATTAACACTCCCCGCGTATCTCTCTTTGTAGCTCTTGGCGAGGACATGTACAATGACGGGTACAAACACATCACAAACATTGATTATTCGCCCACCGTCGTGGAAAACATGAAGCAGCGGTGCGCGCACATGCCCGAGATGCAGTGTAAGTTACCCAGCGGGGAAGAGGGTGCTTGCGCAGCAAGGATACTCAATTTTTTTTATAATTTCATAGGGCTGGAGATGGACATCCGCGCGCTGACGTTTGAAAAAGAGTCGTTTGACGTGGTGATCGACAAGGGTAAGGGAGTGAATGTGGGCAGCAATTGGTCCATAGAAGCTCACGCTCTTTTTTTTATGCGCAGGCACCATGGATGCTTTGATGTGGTAAAGTGCCCCCCCTCGGACGCGCCGTAAAATGCCCATTTTGACTCTTTTTAATATTTGTCTATAGTGACCAAGGCGACGTATGGGATCCTTCCGAGGAATTGATCGAGGAGGTGAAGAAGGAAGTGGATGAGGTGGAACGCGTGCTCAAGGTGGGCGGTGTGTTCCTGTACATCACGTTTGGCCAGCCGCATTTCCGGAAACCACGTCTGGCGCGCGATTGCTGGGAGATCAAGACCACCACAATGGGAGACGCGTTCCATTACTTTTTCTACTCGATGGTTAAGGAGCGCGCGGTCTAGGCGGCAACGTTTTTGGAGTGCAAAATAAAGAACATAGATTGGATTTTCAAAAAAAAAGAAATGGGCTCAAAAAGAAAGGGGAACAATGAAATGGTTGCAAGGCAGACCGTGGGCGTGGGGCTTGAGCTCAATTTGCAAGCGAGTCATGTGGCACAATAGATTGTGCTACGACCGTTTTGATGCTATGCTGCCCCTTTTTTTTATATATTGTGATCACGTTGGATCGCACACACCCTTTTTTTTTTTTTTAAGAAAAAAGGGCGCCATAAACAAAATGCCTGGTATGGACAATGAACGGTGCAGCACTCGACACGCGACAAAAAAAAAGATGACTTTGAGGATGGGACCTGACGAAATAAAAAAATTTTTTTTTATCGTCGCGCGTCGTGCGGCCAGCAAGCGGGCTGCAAGCGGGGTATGGAAAGCGTGAAATCGTCACGCCGGCATTTGAAAAAAATAAAAAAAAGAGCGAGGAGAGAGGGACAGGCAACAGCAGGCTGCTCTTTTTTCCACTTTCTTGTTGTCTCTCTCCTCTCCCCCCCCTTTTTTTTTCCTTTTCTTTCTTTGTGCACTCTTTTTCTTGCTTTTTCTTCTCACTCTTTCGTTTTTCTAAACCGTGGCCCTTTATGTCGACCTCTTCCGCAGCTGCCAGTGGCAGCCGGGCCGCGGAATCAGCCCGCAAAAGTAGCGTGCTGTCGGATATTTTGAACAAAAAGTCGTCCAGCAGCCAAAGCCGCGCAAAAGAGGTGATGCAACAGCAGAGTATGCACAGCTACCTGGAAAACAAGCGCCCACCGACGTCCAGCAAGTCGCTGACCACCAAGAGCAGCAGTGACAGCAGCAGCAGCAGCAGCAGCGGCAGTCAGTCGAGCGCGTCGTCGTCGTCGTTCAGCGTCCAGCCAACAGCGTCGACGCGTGCCTCGACCCCGGATCCGCACAAACCGACGATGAGCGCAAGCAAACAGCCAGTCAAGCCGTCGTCCACGACCAATGCCAAACCGGAAATGAAGCAACAGCAAATCCACACGCAGCTCAAGCGCGTGCGATCGCGCTCGTATCTCGATGCCGGGCTCAAGGACTGGCTCGACAATGATTCGCCCGCCAGGCCGCCTCTCAAGCGCCAGGCCAGCGTCGTACGTGCTGTTTCGAAAAGAAAAGAAAAAAGAAAAAAAAAAAGAGGCAAATTAATATTTATTTTCATTGTTTTTTTTTTTGTTTTTGTTTTTAGGGCGATCGCTTCATTCCTGATCGCGCGAGCATGGACATGAAATCGAGCCAGTTCAACCTTGCCAACAAGATGGACAATGCGAGAATTGGGCGCGAAGCGCAGGTGTACAATGAACACGTTGCGGCTGCCATTGGTTTGTCGACGACGTCGCGTATTTTGTCATTCCAGAGCGCTGCACCGGCGGACAAGAAAGCGAATCGCAACAAGCAGCATGGGGTGATGAACGGCGTGCCCCGTCCCGGGCTTGTACGGCAGCGCAGCATAAGCGAGATGATGCGAGCAGAGCCAAAGCGACAGATTGCGACTTCGCCCGAGAAGATCCTGGACGCGGTGGGGATGGTGAATGATTATTACCTCAATGTGCTCGATTGGTCCAAGAAGAACATGGTGGCCATTGCGCTGGACAAGAATGTGTATCTTTGGAACGCAGATTGTGGCGAGGCGCACCAATTGCCGTTTGAAAGCGAGAACAAGGTGACGTCGCTGTCGTGGTCGCAAGATGGGGCGCATCTTGCTGTGGGCATTGAAAGCGGCCTTGTGCAAATCTGGGACGCGAATGCGATCAAGCCGGTGCGCAAAATGGCGGGTCGCACGTGCTATGTCGGGTCGCAATCGTGGAATTTGCACATGTTGTCGACAGGTGCGCAGGACGGCACCATCTGGCACCACGATGTGCGCATTTCCAAGCACAAGACGGCCGAATTGCATGGGCACCATGAAAAAGTGTGTGGTCTGAAATGGCGCGATGATGGGCAGATGCTTGCGAGCGGTGGCAACGACAATACGGTGAATATTTGGGACGTGCGATCGACGACGCCGCGATTCACGCGTCGCAATCACACGGGTGCCGTCAAGGCGTTGGCCTGGTGCCCCTGGAACACGCATCTGCTCGCGTCTGGTGGTGGCAGAGAGGACAAGCATATTCATTTCTGGAATACAACCACGGGCGGCCGCGTCAATAGCATCTTTGCCGACGCGCAAGTCACGTCGTTGCACTGGTCAAAGCATTACAAGGAATTGGTCTCGACACACGGCTACCCAAAGAACCAAATTGCCGTCTGGACCTACCCGGACCTTGACAAGCATGCTGACTTTAACGCGCATGAAGAACGCATCCTGCATTCAGCCCTCAGTCCCGACGGCCAGATCATCGCCACCACATCCTCGGACGAAAACCTGAAATTCTGGCGCGTCTTTGAGCACGATGGCTCACGACCCATCCTCCAATCCCCCGCACAACACGCAAAGACCGCCAATCTGCGCCGTACAACGAGTCTGCGCTAGTTTTATCGAACTTTATTCAAATCCCCCGCTCTGTTTTACCCAATATTCGTTTTCCCCGGTCTCTTTCTCCTCCTCTCCCCACCTTTTTTCATTCTTTTTTTCTTTTTTCTTTCCCCCCCCCATCTGTTCTCCTCCAATCTGTTTTCCCCTTCACCATGAAAGCCTGTAATAAAAAATAGTTTTTTACGCGTTTTTTTCTTTTATTAATGTTCGTAAAAGGTTGTCCAGGGAAAAAGAAAAAAAAAGAGGGGTGAGGAGTGGCAAAAGGCGCAGTCATTGCGCGTCAAAAGGGAAGAAGGGGAGAAACAGGGGGGACGAGGGCAGGGAAGGGGAAGGGGAGGAAACAGGGGAGGGGGTAGCAACATGTGTATGAGAAAAAGAAAAATAAAAGCACAAGACGCGTGCAAATGGATCGAAAAAAGGGGAAAAAAAAGTTACAAAAAATCATTGTATCATGGCATGAGGTTGTGTTCAAATATGATATCGCTCTTGCAGGGCGGCACGCGTTGGCTCGGGCAGGGACGCAAGACCCTGTTGCCATTGCTGTTCGCCAAACATGTTTTTGTAGCCGACGAGGATATTGGCAAACGACGTGTTCAGCTGCTCAGGCACCATGCGGTAGCTGGCAATGGCCGTGCACAGGTAGGGGAAAGCCTAGTGAGGGGAACAAAAAAAAAGTTATCATCCGAGTTGTTCAAATTTTTCTTTTTTCGCTCAATTTTTTTTTTTTTTTTTTTTTTTTTTTTTTACCTTGATGGCGCCATCGGGGTTTGCCTTGATCATTTCGCAAAGGCCAGAGAAGGCAGAAGCCTTTTCTTCATTGTCACGGACAGGGGACATGAATTCGAGCCAGCGGTGAACAAAGTTTTCCAAGTGAGGAGCGACGGATGCAGGGCAGACGAGACCAAGGCGGCCAATGGTGATGGCGACGTTCTCACCGAGGGTGCGCTGGATTTCCGGCATGACCATGAGCGGGAATAATCGCTGCAAGAGAGCGTCGACATAAGGCTGGATTTCTTGGCCGAGCTTGATGGTGATTTCGCCGGCGGCCCATGTGGCATTGTTGCAGACCGAGACATACGTAGCCTGCGGGTCGATTTGTTGGATCAGATGGGGCATGAAGCTGGGAATGACGGGGCGGATGTGCTCAAAGCACGAGATGGCCAAGTCACCAAGCAATGCGTACGCGCTTTGTCGCACTTCTGGCACCTCATCGGTGATGCAAAGGGCCAAGAATTGCGGCACAGGCGGGTTGGTTGCGGCAACGAGCGGCTCGGCATCCGTGTTGAGCGCCTGCACAATCCCAGAAAGCAAATCGAGAGCCACCACCATGAAATCCTTGTCGGGCTCTTCGCCCCCAGGTTGGTGGGCTTCCTCAATGGTCCGGCACACCAAGGACACACATCGGCTATACACAGGCTCGGCAAACGGCTGGAAACCCTTGCCAAGGGCGGTGGTCACCGACGAAAGACATTCGAGCAATGGGAAAATATCCGTATCGTCGTCGGCGGTCGTCTGCCACTTTTTGAACAAGGGCGTCATGATCAGATTAATGTACTCGGGCGTGTTGAGCGCATCCGCAACCACATCCGCCAACGTGCCAAGCGTGTCGTACAGCAAAAGCAAATTGCGGTGCTGGTACTTTTCAAACGCCGTCGACAGCGTCATCAGAATCGGCTGCATATAAGGCACAAGGTCCGTCGTCGCCTCCTCTTCAAGCAACGAGAACGACGAGCACGCCGCCTCTTGCACACGCTTGTTGTTGTCCAAAATGCGTTGAAGCATAATCTGCACCAATGGCTCCAAAAAGTGCTTGCGCGTCTCCGGACTCTGACGGCTCGCATTCACAATGAATTCCGCATAGCGACCAAGCGTCCAGCACGTGATGGAGCGCACCAATGGCTAATAGAAAAAGAAATAGAAAAAAGGCGTCAGCCTTTTTTTTTTTTTTTTTTCCTTTCCATTTTTTTTTTCCTTTTTCCCATTTGTTCCCATTTTTTCATTTTTTTCATTTTTTTCATTTTCCTCATTTTTTTTTCCCTCAAGAGTTTGCGTACCTTTTCGTGGTTCAGCTTTGTAAAGAGATAAGGGATGAGCTCGGGCAGATGGGGAGCAATGTCGCGCGAGCCGCCTTCAGCTGCGGCGCCGAGGGCAAGGATGCCGCACTCTTGGTGCATCCAATCGTCGCTTTCTAATTCCACCTTGAGGAGGGGCATGAGGACCGCGATGGCATCGGCCTCAAACGCAGTGCACATGACGTCCAATGCGGCGGCAGAGCACTTGCGCAGATTCCAATCGCCATAAAAGTCGTCATCGTCAAAGCCAAACCCGTCGTCGTCGTCATCATCATCGTCGAAATCATCGTCATCGTCGTCATTGAGCTGTTTGGGCTTGTTTTCGTCCAGATCGTTCTCATCGGCGCGATCCGTCTCAACGACCGTGGCCTTGTGGAAGCGCGGCTTGATGGCCTGGTCGCTGTCGGCAACATGGGCATCCTCGTCATTGGCGCCAATGAGCAATGGGTCCGTTTCAGAGTACACCATGCATTTGAGGAGCACGGGAATCACCTTGGGGAGATACGGCTGCAATTGCTCGCGCAGGCTGTCCTGCTCGGCAAACACGAGCCAGAATTCGCACGCCTCGAGCGCAAGATCCTCATCGTCCGATTGCGTGGAAAACAGCATGTATTCGGCCAAATTCGCCATGTGCGGCAAAAGATGCTCAGGGCACGTCTCCAAAATGTTGACCAGCGCCTGGCACACCGCCTTGCGCACCTCCACATTGTCGTCCGTCGCACGGTGGAAGATGCCCCCAAGGAATTCATTGATGCGCCTCATCAATGGCTCAGATCGCAAGCTGATGAATTGCTGCACAGATTGAATCGCCTCCAGACGAAGCGCAGGGTTCGGGTGCTCAAAAAACGTGATAAACTTGGGAATCATGAACTCGAGTGGATTCACACCATTGATGTTGCCGTCCAATTCGTTGCTGCAATCCTCACAGATTCGATGCAACGTCCCCAAAGCATGCTAAATCGATGGAAAGATCAAAAAAAGTGAGAAAAAGTGAGAAAAAGTGAGAAAAAGTGAAAAACAGTGAGAAAAAAAAAGAGTCTAATTGGCGCCCAATTCTTTTTTTCATTACCGTGACGACGCTGGGCGAGGGGTCGTCCAGCTTTTCAAGAAGCGATTGCAAGCCCTGAGGCCAATTGTGCACCTGACCGCGCGCCATAATGGCTGTGACCACCAGGCTGACGGCGCGACCCACGGCTTCGTCGCCAATATGTTGCAGACAGCACTGCTTGACGTGATCCAACACTTGGGAAGGAATCGTCGGATAGTACGATCGGATGTTGTTCTTCAAAGTCAAGCCGGCAACGCTGCGAATATAAGTGTCCTCGCCCGGCATCTGCGTCAAGATATGCACAAGGTACGAGTTGTAGTCGGGGATCTTGTTAAAGTACTCGAGGCGCTAGAATAAAAAGAACAAAGAAATGAAAAAGAGTTAAAAAACGTGAACAAACGAGCCTTTCCCCCCTCCCAATCCCGTTTAAAAAAAAAGCCCTTTTTATACCTCTTGCACATTCTGGCTGTTGTTGGTGGGATGCACCGCCTCGCGCAACAGCTGCAGAAGGTCGGATAACCCTTGGTCCGATGGCTGCCAAGCACTCATACTAGATGCTTCAAATAACAAAGAAAAGAAAAAAAAAAGAGTGGTAAAAAAGAAAGAGAAAAAGAAAAGGAACGAAACCCAACCCGCTGAACAAAAAAAAAAAAAAAAAAAAAAAAAAAAAAAAAAAAAAAAAGGCGACCCATCTAAGTCACAGGCTCATTCCAGCCAATCACCGCCCACTTCGCATCAGCCCCCGTTTTGACCGCTGATCGCCCTTTCCCTCGTCCAAATTCAACACGCGGCTGATCTGGTCCCTTATTCATTTGCCTTTGAATCAAAGAGGCCCCCAATGACACAAAGACCACACACTTCACATTCATCAATATGTCACACGAATCAAAACACGTTTCAATGGCTCTGCTTGGGACGTTTGGCGCTGTTTTTGGCGCGCGCCAGGCAACTTTTTTTTCCCAGTCGCACAGACCTTGGCCCCCGCCATGAACAAAGGATGCCAAGATCCTGACAGGTTTCTTTTTTATTTCTTCCATTGAGTTTCTACCCTTTTGACGTCAAAAGAAACGCGTCTTTTTCCCTTTTTTCTTGTTTTCTTGTTCTTTTTTTGTTTTGTCTTTTTTAAAAATGTACCCGCCCTGCACAAACAACGACGCGTCGCGTGACGCGCGTGTCGACGCGTCGGAAACGCGCCGGTTCGCCACATTCAAGGGTGGACTGCTGCTGACCAAAAAACGGCAACCTGTGCGAGATCTGACCCACTTTGTGCGTCGATCTGAAACGCAACGCCCGCCGCATCGACGTGGGTCAAGGCCCGTGGTTCAAGCGCCGCCCTGGCTCGTGGCGCCAAAAAAACACATCGACACGCCTGCGCATGACGTCAGCGCAAGTGAAAATTCAAAATACCGCATTCTGCCCAAAACAGGCCGACGCACGCGATGGGACGTCGAAACAATCGTGCCATTGCCCCATTCTCAACCATCTTGCCCATCCTCACCCGTGGCAACGCTACCACCACCAATGCCCATGCCCCCTTGTGTTACCCAAAACGACAAAAGCGCGTCAAATCTACCAAATCACACTTTAATCGGCACAGACGCGCTTGAATTCAAGGAATCACCCCCTCCCACCCAGACCGACGACGCTCAATTCGATCCAAACGCGTCCGCCACTTGTGATACATGTGCGACGCGTGCTCTGGACCGCGCTGCCCTCGATCTTTTGCCATTGTGCGCCGCGTGCCTTGATCCATGGCAAACGTGGCCGAAAATCGTATTCAGCCGCATCCAAGAGCGTGCCATGGCCGCGAAAAACAGCGTCGACGCGCCGTCAAGTGCACCCGCCGTCACATTGAGCGACACGCCCCTGCCAAACGACAAAAACACATCAAACGCGCCATTGGTCAAGCGCAAACGCCCAAATACCGCGTCTTCTTCATCAACCACGTGCGCCACGACGTCCTCGCGCAAGAAAAAGATTGTGCCGCCCAAGCAATCGCGTGGCGCACGACGCGCATCCGCATCCGCCCGTGCAACACCAAAAAAGAAAAAAGTCGCGCCATCCGACATAGCGCCGCAACCTACCTTTGCCGCCAATGCTTACCATTACACATTTGGACAGCCCATCGAGGTGCTAAACATCAATGGCCACTGGTACACGGCCACACTCGTTGATTGCGACGACATCAAGGTAAAAGTCCATTACAAAGATTGGCACGACCAGGATGAGTGGATCAACATGGGCAGCAAGCGACTCAGAGACCCCACCACCCAATCCACAACCACCGAACCAGAAGAAATTGACGTTCAAATGCCCAATCCTTTACCATTGGATGCTGCAAAAACACAAGAAAACAAGAATAGTGCGCCAGCATCGCCTCACAAAGAGTCCCATTCACCACCTGGTAGCCCCAGCATCTTGTCCATGACGTCCGACGCGCTCACTGATATCTCGGACGACGACGATTTGTTCGATTTCTTGGATAATCAAGGTAATCACCTCTTTTTTTTTGTTAAATTTTTTTTTTTGGCCATTGGCAATGCTGACACGGCAATGTCTCTCTCGCTCTCTCTTTTTTTTTTTTTTTTGACACACCACTGTAGACACGTATGAATTGCCACCAGCAGAGCCATGCCCATTGTTTGAGACGGCGGCGGCACCACCACCAATGCGGCCCAAACCATCAAAAGTCGACGATGCGGCCTTGAAACTGGACAAGGATCATCTCTTTAATGCGACGGATGTGTTAATGACGCGTCGCATGGTGCAGCAAATGGTAGACAAGCACGGCTTTGGGCCCAATGCCTTTGGCTATCAATATGGTCGTGCCGTCGCGGTCACATATGACACCATTGGCCAGCCCACGGTGCCCAATCAGCCGCCAGCCAAGCGCCAGCAGATGGAGTGGGTCGGCTACCTGCGCGAGATGCGCAACGACAAGGTTCGTGTCTATTTTCCCGAGTCGCAGCAGGCAGATTGGGTGAGAACAGGCAGTCGTCGCCTTCGATTGCTTACCGACGAAGAAGATGAGCGATACCGTGCACTTGGTTACGATGTGCATGCCGATGCTCCAGCCATGGACGCGCCAAAACGCGTGCCGCGCGTCGCTCCCAAGAAAAAGAAGCCCAAAAACGACCAAAACGAGCCGCAAAGTGTGGCTGACGCGCCGTTATTGTCTATTTTGGACAAGAATGAGCCATCTCCATCTGAGGTGCTATGTGCTGATGCTGACCTAGCAGCAGAAGCAGTGCAGCAAGAACCTGGAGAACCTGGAGAGCCCGAAGAGCCCAAAGAGCCCGAAAAAGAGGAAGAGGACGAGGAGGAAGAAGAAGACGAGGCAAGTGCGCCATTGGAACACACGTACACGACAACGGGCGCATTTGCAACGCGTCGAGCACTGCGGCAGTTGCAGGATGAGCACGGATTTGTGCCCAATGCGTACGGGTACGAGTACAATCGCGCCGTCGAGGTGCTCAACACGCGATCGTCCAAACATTACCGGTTCTTTTGGGAGCGTGGCCACCTCGTTGCCATGAAACCAGGCAAAATTTGTGTCCGTTACGACGGCTGGGCAGACTTTTACGATGAGTGGTTTATGGTTGGCAGCAGGCGAATCCGCCTTGCCAGCAATGAAAACGAAAACAAGATCGCTAAAAACGACGGCCACACGTTGCTATTGACGACGCCAGAGACAGCCAATCAGGACGTGGCGGCACTTGAAACATCAAGGGACCGCGACGACAACCACAATGATGGGCTCGTTTGCCATGAAACGCCGGTTTCTGACGAATTGGCGCACGAAAAGCCATCACGCTCTGGCAACTGGGCGTCGTCGTGCTTCCTTGCGCCTGTCGCCAACCCTGAAATCGAGGACGAGGCGCGCACCCAGCGCAAACACAAGGTGTTCGGCCTCGAGGACTATTACCGGCTGGGCATGGCGCTGTCCATTGAGGAATTGCAGGCACGCGAGGCCGCGCGCATCGAACGCAAGCGCAAACACGCACTGGATAGACAGACTTTGCCTATTGCCGAGGACGACGACGACGACGAAGAGAATGAAAATGACGATGTTGCAAACCAAAAAGGAAGAAAAAAACGACGCAAGGGCGATCGCCGCAGGCGTACGACGCGCTCGACACTTGGCCACTACGCGTCCGAGAGCGCGAGCAACAGCGACGATGACGACGACAAGAGAGGCGGGGGACGCTTTCACGGTCATGACAATAGCGATGGCGACGAAAATACCGAGTTGGACGCTCATCACCACGGGTTTGTCGCCAATGTGTATGGCTACGACTATATGCAGCACGTGCGCGTGCTCCATCTCGACAAAAAATGGTACGAGGCGCGCCTGCTGCTCATGGACCGCAATCGCGTCAAGATCCATTATTGCGGCTGGCCAGATCTTTTTGATGAGTTTGTCGTCACCGGCAGCCGCCGCCTGCAGGTGCTTGAGAACGATCACCAGGTCATTTGCGCAGAGCCAACTTTTCCAGACCGCTACAAGGACCTGTTGCGCACAAAGAAAACAAACGACTATGCAAAAGACGCGTCAAAACCCGCAAACGCCGCAAAGCCCTTCAAATTGCGCCGCTGGACGCTGGACGACATGGTCGATGAGGACCAAAATGAGGGAGATGATAACGCAAAAGGTTTGTGGTTGTGTTAAAAGAAAAAAATGGGAAAAACACGTACGATGCTCATGTTTTTCTTGGTTTTTTATTTTCATCGTGCAAACAGTGATCTGTCAGCTTTGCAACGTGAAAATTAAGCAATTCAGATACTATTGCACCTATTGTGAGGGATCCATGAACGATGAGCACGGATCAAGCTATGATTTGTGCTTAAAGTGAGCTTTTTTTTTTTTTTTTTATGGTTTTATGAGACACTCATCGACTTAAATCTACGCTTTCTAGGTGCTTTGACCAGAGCTTCCCCATTTGGCACGAGCACCCACGGTCTAGTTTTGCAGTGCAATCGGTGATTGACACGGAAATTGGACCACGGCCCATCAAGGGCGAATTGGTCACGGTGTGGGAAGAGGACGTGATGGAGGCGGCCGCCAACACCGCAGCAGACGACGAGCAGCAGCAGCAGCACCAGCAGACGCATCCATTGGAAGCGAGTCAAATCTTCACGGGTGACACGGCCATCCAAGACGAGGACAAGGGGTTCCAATACATCAAGCAATGGCACCGGCGCAAGGTGTGCGCATTTTGCAACGATGACGACGACACGTCCGAGGATCTTGGCAAGTTCATTGGCCCGTTCGTCATCACCGCCATCAATCGCAACGGATTGCTGATCAAACGCACCTTTTGGGCTCACGACGCGTGCGCACGCCACTCGCCAGAGGTCTTTTGCACTCCAGATGGCAAATGGTACAATGTCACCCTGGCACTCCGCCGTGGACGCAAGGTGGTAAGCCCCAGCAGGCGTGAAAAAGCGTGAAAAAGCGTGAAAATCACACTTTTTTTTTTAAAGCGATGCTTTGCTTGCAAGGAAAAAGGTGCGACCATTGGATGCTTTGAGACCAAATGCAACAAGAGTTTCCACTTGTCGTGCGCACAAAAGCCCGTGAATTACTTCAAAAATGGCGTCATCTTTTGGTGTCCCACGCACGAGGCGTATTACAACAAAATTGGTAAAAACAGTGTCCTTTTTGTACGCGCTCATCTTGCTCACGCCTTGCTGATGCCTTGCCCGCTAGACACCTATGTCAACGTGTTCAATTGTGATGGATGCGGCAAACAAATGGAGGACGAGTCGTGGTACACGTGCTTGCCCTGCGCATCTGACTATTTTTCGTCTTTTGATCTCTGTGGCGAGGTAAAATCACCAATATTGCTTCGCAACCCTCTCACATGACACGCTTAAATTAGTGCTTTGACAACTTCCCCTCGAGTCACCCTCACGGAGAAGACCATTTTGAAGAAACATGTAAGTAAATCCATTTTTTTTCACGAATGTTTCAATTGGTTCTTCTTTTTTTTTCCCGCCAGCTCTTGCGATCATCAAGGAGATGGAGGCGCAAAAAGCAACTGCCGCGGCTCGCGCCAAAGAAGAAGCGTGCAAAACGCGTAAATTTACACAAAAAAAACCAGTGTTTTCCATGAAAAACGGCTAACTTGACTTTTTTTTTTCTTTTCTTTCCCAGTGACCAAGGCATGCAAGCGGCCAAAATTTTTAAAGAGGCGCCGGCGTCGCGCGGATGGCACACTGCCCGTCAGCTGCTGTTATTGTGGCACTCAATCGGCTGAGGAATGGCGCAAAGGTTACGACGGTGGCGTGCTCATGTGTGCTGCGTGCTACAATTTGGCATTGCTGGTCGACAATGACGGACGCGACGACAAAAATGAGGCTGGCAACGACGACATTGCGGATGCCGACGCGGACTCGCGCATGTACATCCTGCCGCCAGCGTCAAAGGACATTTATGGCATGGACCTGCAGGACAAGTACGTCGCATCCATTGACGACTACACACACAAGCCGTACCTGACGCGTGACACGCTGTCGGCCACAAAATTCAGCGACGCCATCACAGGCTCGCGCCTTGCCACCTACGAGCCACAGCCACACCAAATGTTCTCGCTCATCTTTAATACAACCTATTACGATATCCCAGGAAGAGCGCCGCGCTGGGCAACACACTCTGGCACGGATTATCATGGTAAAAAAAAAAAGAGACAGAGAAAGAGAGAGAGAGAGCAAGAGAAACGGAAATCAATGCCAGCGTTTTGACTTTTTTTTGTTTGTTTTGCAAGGAACGTGGCTGCCGCAGACGGTACGCAGGTAAGAAAATGTGTCCCCTTTTGGGCGGCGCGCCCATTGACACGTCATAATTGCTTGCAGGGCCATTCGTCTGTACACGCGTGAGAACGAGCGCGTCTTGTCCAATTTCCTGGGTCGAGGTAAAAAATTCGAGGTTGTTTAGACGTCAATGCAGACTGACGCTCGGCCGTGGTCAATTTTCTCTAGGCACCGATGCAATTGAATGCTTTCTGCTGCATAGAAGGTGAGCGCGCGTGCACATGTTAAAAGAGAGAATGCATTTTGACCCATTTTTAGGTGTTTTGGCATTGACATCAACCCTGTAAGTTCCTGACCCGCCTCTGAACGTAAAAAAAAAAAAAATTCATAAACTTCTTTTGATGTTAGGCGGCCGTAGCGCTTTCGCAGCGAAATTGTTGCTTTGAGCTGCCGGTGGGCCTGACAGAAGCAAAATATCGGCCAATCATCGCGCAAGCCGACGCACGGCAATTGTCAGGCTCAATGTTTGGCGACGAGGCTTTCCACCACATCCTGTCCCACCCGCCTTACAAAGACTGCGTCGCTTATTCAACCAATTTGGAGGGAGATCTCTCAAGGTAGCGTACAAAAAAAAAAAAAGGATGAAGGTCAAGATCCAATTGATGGTTTTTTTTTCTTTCCAAGATTCACCAACATTGAGGATTTCAAAAAGGAATACAAGCACGTCGTTAAAGAGAGCTGGAGGTAAGGCAAAACAGAAAAAAAGCAAAAAATACCACTGATTCTTTTTTTTTTTTGCAGGCTGTTGAAGATGGGAAGGCGCGTCACACTTGGCATTGGTGACAACCGCGAGCACTGCTTTTATGTCCCCGTTTCGTTCAATCTGATGAGGCAGTACATTGACGCGGGCTTTGAGATGGAAGAGCTCGTAAGTCGGCAACGTGTACAAAAGCGCGTTTTGCGTATACTTGATTTTTTTTTGCGCACATTTTGCCCGCACGTTCTCTCTCTCCCCTTTTTAGATTGTCAAACGACAAAGATATTGCTCAGCATTTGGTCTTGGCACGTACCTTTGTGTCCAATTTGATTTTTTGGTCTTTACACACGAATTCATCGCAACGTTCCGCAAGATCCCAATGGAAAACATTGATCGCATGGCACTTCCGGCAGGTGAGGACGAATTAAAAAACAGAGGGTGGCGTGACAATCTTACAATGACGTGCTTTTTAATTAATTCTCTCTTGTTCTTGTTGTTAGAGTCGGCCGTGGACAAGACGCCGACCGTGCAGGTGACCAAGACGATACATGGCATCCCGCCATCGGCAGTGCTGCGCAAGAGCGTGGTCATGGGCACGGTGTGGGTGTTTAAACCAACCGAAAATTACCCATTCCCCAATGTGTGCACGTCGCGTGTGGTTGAGCGCTTTGGCAAGGACGATTGTAACTGGATGCACCTTAGCCTAGACTTTTCAAGCCCGGAAAAGGTACATAAACGACGCATGCTACGGGGCAATTTGCATATTATCCACATTTTTTGATCCTTTTTTTTTATCATTTTTATTATTCTTTTCTCAGGACGAACGCGACGCGCCTCGACTTGTTCATGACAGTGAGAGGGATTTCAATTGTGACGTTGTGTCAAGTAAAGGTATAGTCTGAGTTGCATCCGCGTTTTTTTTTTTTCAAGAAAATATTTAAATTTTAAATTTTTACTTGTTACTTGGCACCATGCAGAGGCCGAAATGTCAAATTACGAGCTGGATCGCCTGCGACGCATTGAGCAAAACAACAAGACACTACTGCAATTGGTCTGTGTGGCGTACAATAACAAGCGAACGCGTAAAATTGATGATTTTTTTTGTGGCAGGGTCTGATCTCTGAGCTCAGTGATGATACCGAGGACAAGGTGCATTACGACACAATGATGAGCAAACCGGCCATTGACGATGCGCCATTGTGGCTCATGGTGTGTGCGCACCCTGCACAACTGGAAATCAATCAGATCAGCGCGTACCGGCGCACTGTCAAGGAATTGGCGCGTGAAGCGTGCACGCGGCTGCATCCACAGGGAATGTTCATTGTTGGAACGCAGGACGTGCGCGACAAGACCACCGGCAGACTCTGGCCCATGACATTGCTAATACTTGAGGACGTTGAGTCCGCCGTCGACCGCGCCGTCTTGAAACTCAAGGAATTGGTTGTTGCTGTGCCCGACGGCCACACGCGCAATCGCAAAATGAGCTATCAAGACGCAATGGACGTATACCAGCAGTGCCACCCCGAGGATAATAGTCCCGATCCAAACTGCACAAGCCTATTGCCCAAGCACTTGCCCATAGTCCACGCAATTTATCTGATTTTTCAACACACATGATCCCATGCCAGCCATTGAAACAATAAAAGAGGTCAAAATGATGTTATTTTTTTTCTGTAAATTGGGTCGTCAGTCTTTAATCCCTTGATTTCTGCTACAAAACACATTTCTCTTGATGAATTACTAACAATTTCCTTTTAACCAACGTGCTCAAATATTTCTACACACCAAGGCTGTTGATGGTCAAGCTTTTCCAAACGTTCCCAATGCTAAAAAAGAATATGGGCTTCACGAATATCCTGCAAATTCAGATTTCGACTAGCATAGCACTGAAATATGCACCTTTAACCTCGGTGACAGCCAGCAGTATTGCTCAATGAACTTGTTTCACCGGATGTCTTGGTCCAAACGGTCCTCAATTCGAAAAATAAATTTGTGAGAAACTCAAAAAGGCACCGACTATTTGATTTTTTAGTAACTTTTTCTAAAGACACACATAGGGATTTCAAAAGTAACTCGATGACTGCAGTAGCAAGATGCAAATGAAGGAAAGATGGGCTATTTTTGAGAGTGATCGGATGACTATTTCGTCCACAGTATCCAATACAGTAAATGGATTTTTAAAACATTTTTTACACTTGTTGTTCAACAATGCCATAATTACAGTAATACATTTATGAATCTGTAAAATATGCTTTGCGTTCCTGTTGTTCTACAAGTGCTGTTCCAAAAAATTGTGTAAATCAGGTGTTGGGCGAGAAATCTTGGATAAAGGAATTTTCACTGTATTTTAGTCGGTTTATCGGCAAGCGAGTAATTTACAACAAAATAGACTCCATGGCCGTATAATAGCAGCAATGCGTCTCGTCCAAATGAGCGCCTCCCGGGATCAATACAAGCACCAGATGGCGCGCAACGACCATTTTCAAAAATTGCAGATTTTCTTAGAGGTACAGTCGAGGATTTGAAAAGAGCAACATTTGGGTAGTCGGATCGCCACGCCATTCAACCACATGGTGAACACTCATCTTTCACAGACAGAAATGAAATAAAAAAACAGCGGTACATTGACGAGCTTTCGCGCAAATTGCATTTAAGGCTCTATTTTTGGCTCAAAGTCATCTGGACGAAGCCTGTATTACTACAAAACAAACACTATCAGAAAGATCGCGACTTGCTGCGTACGTGGCCATCGGTGATCGATGAAAAAAAAGTGATTTTTGGCATTTTGACACGGGTTCAAAGGTCATAAGCATTTTGAGCACGTGAAAAAGCGTATCAAACGTTGAGTTACACGCGACTGTTTCTAGTCAATCCATGCGCCTGACGTGTCTCTTGCAAATGGACGCGTCGGCGGACTTTTATAAGCGTATTTTTCCGCGCAATGGGCCGCTAAAATTTAATCTAAAATCAAGAATTGCTCGTGAACTAGAAAGTCGATCCCACTTTTTTTCTGGCCATTTTCGTGGGTTTCCCGTGCAGCATTTCTTTTGTACAAATTTGGCGCAATTCTGGATACCTCGTTTTTCGATTTTCGTTTGGACGGCCTGACACGGCTAATTTTTGATTTGCCTCTAGCATGTTCCCTAAGACGCGTGGCCGCCGCATGTCGCATCCCTCCTTGTCTATTTCGCATTGGTGATGCCTGCAATGTTTTTCGGGGCATCACAGTGCCACTATCATTGAGCTACAATATGACTTGTCTCCAAAAACAACCTCGCATAGCACATCTTCTGAAAAACTTGCACAAACGGACTCGAATGTAAACTGATCACCTCCTTGACCAAAGCGATTATCGATTCCAAGGTTTTCTTGGGATATTGCTAGTGCAACCTTTCGACTTGCATTGAGATTAGTAAAAATAATTTTGCTTGATAGATATATTTTGATAGCTTGCCGACGTCTATCTCAAATTTGGTGACGTGCTTTCAACAACCTAGTCATGAAATTCTCTTCTCATCAATTGGCCCAAATCTTATATGAGCTAGATCAGCATTCCGCGAAAAAAAAAAAAACTCGAATCATTCCCATTTGGTAATTTTATGCATTTTTGCAACACTGCTTGGTCCATTTAGCCCTGTGAGCTGCCAATTCTTTGGTATTATTCTTATTCAATGGTCGCGTGTTATACCATAAAAAGGGGGAAAACCGCGTTTGAGGCGTTTTTAAAGTTTTTTGATCGTGAACTTGCACCAATCAATTGGGCGTACTTGAAAATAAACTTTGTGGCAGTAAAAGATTACGCATACAGCCACAAATGCCATTCGGGTCGTTTTGCTGCGGTCTCGTGTGCGTGTACAGTACATTGCGCAAGGCGAGATGGAGACAAAACTTTGATTTAAAACGCATGCGCGTCTGGCCGCCAATGGCCAGCGCGACTCTGTGTGCTGCGGAGTCGTGTGTGCGTCGCACCATGTAACATCGTTTCAAGGTGGCACAATCCAATTTCGTGGAAAAAGCACTTACTCGCTGGATTGTTTTAAAAGAGACAGGCTGTTTTGTATTTCTTTTTTTCTGTCTTTAGTCAATCAAAACCACAGATCATGGTCTTGCACAAGGGCAGCTGTCATTGCGGAAACCTCAAGTTCACGGTCGAGGCCCCTGAGGAGCTTGTATTAAACGAGTGCGACTGCTCCATCTGCTTCAAGCAAGGCGCGCGCTGGTATCACGTGCCCAAGGAGGATTTCACGCTGGATCCTACATCGCAGCCGTCCATCACCGAGTACCAATACAACACAAAGGTGGCCATATTTTATTTTTGCAAGACATGTGGCATCCATCCTTTCCACAAGCCACGAGAGAATCCTGACAAGAATATGGCCATCAATTTCCGATGCGTCGACGGTGACACGCTAAAGTCGTTCACAATTGACCCCTGCGACGGTCAAAATTGGTGAATCTGCTTGGTAAGTCCACCAGCAATAGCAATCAGCACAGCCTCCAATTTGAGTCAATGGTAGAAATGAGACTGACACGACCCTTGCCGCTCTCTCTCTCTCTCTCTCTTTTTTTTTTTTTTTTTTTTTTTTTTCCCTCCCCCCCCAATTTC
>KV441914.1:229473-271062 GCA_001650995.1 Gongronella sp. w5
CTCTCTCCTCCTCCCTTTTTTTTTTTTTTTTTTTTTTTTTTTTGCCGTCCTAGCCTAATCTGTAGAGAAGTTTTGCCTGGGATGGCCCACATTTGGCTTGCAATGCGTGGCGTGATATATGAATTTAACGAATTTGACAATAATAAATGCGAAAACATTGGCTTGAAATGACAAGGAAGCACATTGACTAGGGCGATCATCTTGTCTCATTGCCATCTGCCGAATCAATACTGCTGAATTGGCCATAGATAGCACGAACTTGCGATGCCCAAAAAGGGGGGGCTGGGGTCTTCGTGATTTGTGCATGAGAGCGTCTCGGATCATACTTTCTCGTATCATTTGGCTTTCTTGCTTGGCATTGATGCCATTTCTGCTCTTGCCATGCACTTTTTTGCACAATCTGGCCGACGTTGCCTTGTGTGAAGCTAAGAATTATGCAGATTAGCATGAACGAGCAAGTCTGGCGCATCCCACGCCAGTCCGCAACGGGCCAAATGTGGCAATTGTTTTTTCGTCTCGGCGGCAGAATTCATGAGACTCTTCCTTCTTTTTGTGTTTTTCCCCTTTTGGCCCACTATATTGCAAGGACAAAGAGCTTTTCTTTGCGTTTCCACTGCATTGGTCTATATGTGCCCTATGCACTGTGATGTCTTTGACTTTCTGATGCAATTGTCGCGTCTTTCAGCATAAAATCGGAGCCTGATGATAGAGATTTCGAGAAACACGCGTTTGAGGGGGATATGCATGGTCTTTTGGTCCTGATCTCGCGCAAAACGGTTCGATGCACATGATGAATTAATCGTGTGCCAATAAAATAGAATGCGGTCCTGTCACAAGTGCCCCAATTGCGCCGCTTTGCTGCATTTTGGTGTGCGTGCACATTGAGATTTGCGAGATTGGAACGGAATTTTGATTTGTAAACGTGTGCGCGTCTGAGCGCCAATGGCCATTGTGACGCTGCACTGTAGATAGTGAGTGCGTCGCACCGTGTAACATCCATTTCAAGGTGGCACAAGCTAATTTCGTGGGAAGAGGACACCCCCAACGCTCCTCAATTGTTTTAAAAGACGCGCCACTTCTTTCTGTTTTTTTTTTCTTTGTCTGTACTTTCACGAAAACAAGTTGATCATGGTCTTGCACAAGGGCAGCTGTCACTGCGGAAACGTCCGATTCACGGTCGAAGCGCCCGAGGAGCTTGAATTGTTCGAATGCAACTGCTCCATGTGCACCAAGCGGGGCGCGCACAACTACCACACGCCCAAGGAGAACCTCAAAGTTGATCCAGCGTCGCAGCCGTTCATCAACGAGTACAAATTCAACACAAAGACGGCCACGTATTATTTTTGCAAGACATGCGGCATCTGCCCTTACCATCAGCCACGCCGCAACTCGGATAAGAACATGTCCGTCAATTTTCGATGCGTCGATGGCGACACGCTGAAATCATTCGCGCTTATCCCTTGCGACGGCAAAAATTGGGAATGATTTTTCGCTTTGTAAGCACGGCAGAAA
Organism: Gongronella sp. w5; assembly: GCA_001650995.1. Taxonomy (NCBI): domain Eukaryota; kingdom Fungi; phylum Mucoromycota; class Mucoromycetes; order Mucorales; family Cunninghamellaceae; genus Gongronella; species Gongronella sp. w5. Next base: position 230,986 of record KV441914.1, read on the forward strand.
AAAAAAAGCAAAGCAGCTGAGCAAGCATTCCATTGGACCAATGGCAAGGGAAACCAAAAATGAACCTGACACCAAGCTTCTTTTTTTTTTCAGACAGAGAACAATTGCCTGGAAAGGTCCCATGTTTGGCTCGCAATGCGTGGCATGATGATCAATTTGACAATAAAAAGCGTAAACAATGGTTTGTAACAAGTTAATATATCTTGTTGAGGGCGATCATCTCGCCTTGTACCCCCCCTGTCGGACTACTGCTGCTCGATTGGCCATCAATGAGCCTAGACTTGCAATGCCAAAAAAGAAAAAAGTGCTGGGGTCTTCCTGTATTTGTAAAAAAAAAAAAAAAAAAAAGGACATGGGAGCGGCTCGGATTAGCCGACTCTCGTGCTTTTCGTTGATGCCCTGTCTATTTTGTGCATGCATAAGCGAAAAAGCCCTATTCATGCATTTTTTTCTTTTGCCACGATGCGGGCTGATGTTGTTGCTTTGTGTGACGCTGGGAAATCATGCAAATTTGCATGAACAAGCCCAGTTTGCCTGTCCTTGCGGCCAGCTTTTTGGGTCCGGAAAAGAGCCAAATATGGCAATTGCTTAGCGTCGGAGGCGGAATTCGTGAGACCCTTCTCTCTTTTTTACTTTTTTTTTTTTTTTTTGGTCCCTGTTGCCCAGTAAAAATGAAAAAAAAAACCTCACTCACGGTTTCTTCCTCTTGCTTTCACTTGTTTTTTTTTAACCAATTCTACATTCCCCCCTTGCATCACTTTTTACAATGAAGTTTGGCGAGCAATTGCACAGTGAAATCTTCACGCCATGGCGCCTCTCGTACATCCAATACGACGTGCTAAAGTCCGACCTCAAGACGCGGCAGCTTGACCACGAGTGGAATGCACAAGACGAGAAGGATTTTGTCCAGCTTCTCGAGAATGAGCTGGAAAAGGTGTACGACTTTGTCAATGCCAAGTTGACCGAGGTGGAGGCACGTATCAGCTATTGCGAGCGGTCGATCCGCACGTTTATGAACAATGCGTCGTATTCGTCCGACAGCAATTGGGAGGTGATGGATGAGGCGCTGACCGAGGTGCTGTTTGACGTCAATGATCTTGCAAAGTTCACACGCATCAATTACATTGGTTTCCAAAAGATCATCAAGAAACACGATAAATGGACGAAATTGGACCTGCAACGTGAATTTGTGCCTCAATTGCGCGCGCGACCCTTGGACAAGCAGCGTTTCGACGTCGCCATTGTGTACATTTCGTCATTGCACGATGTTTGCCGCCTCAAGGGCAAGCCACGCAGCGGCAATGCGGCGGCTGGCGGTGATCAAAATGCTTTTGAACGTGCCACGGCCAAATACTGGATCCACCCGGACAATGTGACCGAAGTCAAGTCCATCATCATGCTGCACTTGCCCGTGCTCATTTTCAACGAGAAAAAGTCGTTTGAGCCGTCGGATGCCGCCATTTCCAGTGTTTATTTCGACAATGATGATTTCGACCTGTATACGGGCCGTCTGCAACGCGACGAGGGTGCCGAGGCCATTCGTTTCCGCTGGTACGGCCCCATGGCATCCAAAAACATCTTTATCGAGCGCAAAACGCACCACGCTGCATGGCTCGACGGTGCGTCTGTCAAGGATCGTTTCCGCCTCGACGCGCCCGATGTCGTGCCGTTCATGCAGGGCACACTCACCCCCGACGCCATTGCCCAGAGGATGCGCGACAAGGGAATGGACGATCAGGCCGCCAACGACAGCCAGTTTATCGCCACGGGTGTCCAAACATCGCTTGAAGAAAAGAAATTACACCCCGTCCTGCGTGCTTTTTACCATCGCACCGCGTTCCAGCTCCCCGGTGACCAACGTGTGCGCGTCTCGCTTGACACCGACTTGTCATTTATCCGCGAGGACAACTTTGACGCAACACGCCGCCAAAACGACGAATGGCGCCGCCCGGACGTCGGCATTGACTATCCGTTCAGCAATTTGAACGACAGGGAGATTCTGCGCTTCCCTTACGCAGTGCTCGAGACAAAGCTACAGACGCATCTGGGCCAGGAGCCGCCAGCATGGCTCACAAATCTGGTTGATTCGCATTTGGTCCACGAAGTCCCTCGATTCTCGAAATATCTGCATGGTGCCTGCTACTTTTATCGCGACCGCATGCCATTGTTGCCTTGGTGGCTGTCGGAGCTGGAGCACGATATCCGCAAGCCGCGCGCCACCAATTTTGGCTTGACGCGCTCCAAATCGTTCAAGCCGCTCATTGACGGCCGCTACAGTCGAGCAATGGAGCAAGAGGCGCGCCGCATGAACCTCATCGCCCACAGGACAAACAGTGTCCACACATCGACACGCAAAGGCTATCAGCTGACCGATGATCCGAGTGTCGGCGCCATGCCACAAGAACAGTCCAATGCACAGCCAAACGAAATCCCTGCGAATGCCATCAATGCCGACAACAGAGAATCGCCAGAGATCATGTCCGAAAAGCAGCAATTGCAAGAGCAAGAATACGCCATCGAAAACGCAAATGGCAGCGGCAGCAACGTGCGCCAGCGCTCACCCCTAGCCGCCGAGGACAACCTGCTGGTGGAAATCCCTGGCCAGCCTGTGGACGCGACAGACATCACGGAAAAAAAGAAGTTTGGCGTGACAAAGGTGCGCGTCGAGCCAAAGGTGTTTTTTGCCAACGAACGCACATTCATTTCATGGCTCCAGTTCTGCGCCCTGCTGCTCAACGTCGCGCTCAACTTGCTCAACTTTGGTGACTATTTTACGCGCATTGCAGGTGCCGTGTTCATCGGCATTGGCGCCGTCGTCGCCATCTATGCCTTGTATACATTTGAAAAGCGCGCCTATATGATCAATCGCCGCATTGCCGGCCGCTACGACGATGTCTGGGGCCCTGTTGTTCTCTGTGTCTTGCTCGTCGGCGCCCTCATCGTCAATTTCTACCTTCAATTCCATCAGTGATCCAATCCTTGCTTATTTTTCTTATTTTTTTGCTGTTTTATCACTGCCATGCCCTTGCTACCTTAGAGTCTTCCACTTTTTTGCATGCCATTCCATATCCTAATAACAATTAAAAACATAATTTTTATGCATTAGTCATTGAAAAAGAGCAAATCGTCGTAAGAAAATAATCACACGCCCTCAGAATGCTCCAAATAATAGACACATCACATACAGAGTCGTACTAAATGCAATGGGCGAGAGAGCTTGAGATCGTTGGATTTTCATGTCCACCGACCTCTGGTTCAAAAATTTGAGACTTTTGGGCAAGATGGTCAAGCGACAGAGATAAATTGTTGTTTTTTTAGCGGCTCACCAAGGTTTTAAATCGCCAAACACGCATGATACTGTACACAGCTCAAAACGCGTCCTAATGTGAAACGTGTGCAGTAAATTCTCGTGGGACGCAATTTGAACACTGTCAAACTCTTTGGAGATGCCCCAAGTGCAAATAAAAAAGCAACCATGGCCAGACTCCAAAACTAAAAAAAAAAAAAAAAAAAAAGAAGAGTATCCAAGATGACGCCAAACTCACCCCACAAGTAAAAGGGCGTGGAGAAACCACGAAAAATGCAAAAAAAAAAAAAAAAGAGTGAGATCGACATGCTCGTCGATGAGCAACGAACAATTTTAGATTTATGATAATTTCAATGGCGAATTCCACGGGGAAAACGCGCTCATAGCGCTCCGCCAACGCGTCCATTAGCAAGGGACTCTCCAGGTGCATGAATCTGATTAGAAAATGGCGCGTGTAACTCGACGTATGAACGGGTTTTCTCGGAAATGCAGGTATTTTTCATTGAGATGGCCTTGATTGAGCCGAAAAAAAGACTTCAACGCCGAAACCAACCAATGAACCTCTGGTTTTTAAAGTGATCTCACTTCAAATCGGGTACAGACAATGCCAAATTGACCGAGTATTGTATGATAAGCAATCGAGTAGCTTGTTACAAGCTGTTGAGATAAAGCCTGGATTCTGGAATTTTAGGTGATTTCAATGCGACCAATATTCAATCAACAAAATTTTTGTCATGGCCGATGCATGTTAACGTCAACTCTTTCGATGGACAACATGGTGTCATGGTGTATGGTAAAAAAAAAAAAAAAAAAAAAAAAAAAAAAAAAGCCTCAAGCTCCCAAACTAAAATGAAAATGCGTACAAGTTTTCAGAAATATTGCTCACCAAGTCGCCAAGATGCCAGCGCGATCTCTTTAAAATACAAGCACTTTCATTGTTTTTGGCCGTTACAGTAATTCATACTATATAAGGTGATGACTAGCGCGTCTACTGTATACGTTGGACCCTTGTCTCGTGCGCTACCAAACTGGAAAAGACATTCTTACCACTCTTTTGCTAAAAAAAGCATCCTCCTCCTCCGGATCTTGTTCATTCTTCTGTCCAATATTTGAACCAGTGACAAATGATGAACACAAAACTCCTAAACTCCAATACTGTATCGTAGTAGTAATGTCAAGTTTTTTTTAGAAACCGGATCACTCAGTCCAGAAAAATTGTATTTTGCACATTTCAGGGTCAAATCGATCCCATCAAGGCTACTGTATGATAACTCGCGGAGAATTCGACGCGATCTGCCAAAACAACCACAAGCGCTGCTATCACACTGTATATTTAATGATAGGGATGTACAACAGTATTTCAAACATGTGTTTGAAAGCTTGTTTGAAAAAGCTTGGTTTGACTCAAGCTCAAGCAAACATGCAAAATTTTATTTTAATCAAGCTCAAGCTTTTTTTTGGTGTTTGAAAACGCTTACTTGAAAACTTGAAAAAAATAATGAAGAAGGTACAGTACCGGTGTCAGGAATGTGCTTTTTTCTTTGTGTGCCCCTTTTTCCTTTTCCTTTTTCCTTTTTTTTTTTTTCTTTTCCCTATTTTAGCCCTTTTCTTGCTTTTTGCAACCCCTATCCTTTCTTTCTTTATCCTTTTGCTTTTTTTTCTTTTTTTCTTTTTTTTCTTTTACTTTGCACGTTTTAAAACCACTGTCTGCCAGTGGTAAGTCCACATATCCATATCCCTAATAGTGCACTAACATCCATTAAAGGTTTTTATCCTGCTGCTTTATTTCTTTTTTTACGCGTTTGTCGCGTTTTCTTGGTGCTTGGTGCCCCAATTGCTCTTTTTTTGTCTCTCACTTCACCTAAGGATTGCCCAGACACAACACCGGTACTGTACCTATGCTCTGAATTTTCATCATTTTGTTGGTGGCGTGTTCAATTTTTTCTTGAGACTTTTTTGCATTTTCAAGCTTTCGGACAAACTTTTTCAATCAAGCTCGGCTTGAAGCTTGAGCTTGAAGCTTGATTTGTCCTTTGCTGTACAGTACAGTACTGTACAGTACAGCAGTATGAGGAATTTCACAGGGAGATCACGCACAGATGTTCAGCATGGGTGATGATCATGCGCAAAAATACAGTACGTATGATATGAATACAGTATTTTCATTTTTCAAGCTTTTTCAAGCTTTTCAATCAAGCTCGAAAAATCTGATTTCAAACGAGCTCAAACAGCTTGCTTTTTTTCAAACAAGCTGTTAGGCCCCCAGATCCGCAGCACAGATTGCAGATGCTCAAACAGCTTAATTAGAGAGTGAGCTTGATTTGTTTGAAATATCATGCATCCCTAATGCGCTGCTTTTTATTTTTACCGCGCGCGTTTGTTGCCCGCTATCATAGTAGCCGTTACAGTAATACAGTAATTCATTTGAGGTGACTCACGGCGTGTCGTCGTGGCGCTGAGCCGTTGCCGCCGCAGCATGATGAGAGCGAGTTCGCACCGTCTTGATCATTTTTTCTTCGATCGCAATGAAACTTGCTTCCATTATTATTGTTCGAATCAGACGAGCGAGCTTGGATCTCATTTCCGGAGGAATGATGTTTATACTTTACCCAGGGTGTACGCTAAGGATAGACCCGTGTCTTTGCTTCGATGCACCACCGGAAATAATGTCTAATTTTTGATATTTTCTTGGTCATCATTTGGACATTTAATCAAAAGATGAACTAAAAGACTTGACCCTCCACCTTACTACTATCATAAAAAACAGGGGAGCAAAGCACCTGATGGGATGACTTGCATTGCGCTGGTGGCTTGGGTTTGAACTTTTTGCATCATCGGTCATTTCTGCGCGCTGTAGCCCATCCACTCATCAGCGCAGAAAAATGTGCAAAATAAAAAATTAAAAAAATAAAAAAAATAAAAATTCCATGCAATCCACGCACTTAATTTGGGAGTGTCAAACCTTAAATTTTTGCAAACAAAAATCGGACCAAAGTAGGCCATTATTCTCAGTCGATCGCCGTTCATGCGTCACTCTTTGGGCTTTTTTCTTACGTTGGGGCGACCTGTCATTTTGTCAGCCAATAGCAAATTATCGGAGTTACCTGTTTGGGATGCATTGATCATTCGGAGTTCGAAATTTACAGTAGGTAGATCCTCGATATACTGTACAGTACAGTAACGTCATTCAGAATTTTTGACTTTGGTCAATGACGTTATAAAAATCACGGCCAAATGACGTTATAAAATTGCATGCACGTGACATTTTTTGGGCATGCACGTGAAAGTGACAGGGTCAATCTGCGACGTTATACTGTATCGAGGATGACGTTATATCGAGGGACGTTATAGCGAGGATCTACTGTACCAAATTCGGCACTTTCTGAGATTGAAATGTGTGACCCCTGAGTGACCCCTGAATTTTCAAAAGTGGTCGTACAGTAGCGCTTTGGGGTTTCAAGCTTTTGTGTTGCAAATTTTGCGCTGAAATTGATGCGGCTATTTTTAAACGGGATCGTCCATCAAGATGGCGAGATCAATGCAAAATGGTACAAATGGGAAGTTTTTGGCATTTTCGACTCCAGAAAAAATCGGACGGGCCCGTCTTGAGCACTGTGCCGTAGTTTAGGTCGTGACGCAAATTTCATTGGCGGGCAAACAGGTTGTAAAAAAATTTCTGGAGGCACAGCAGGCCGACAAAGTCCGAAAAACACGCTATTCATCAATTTTTAATACTGTAATGGCAAATGTGTACGTTTTTGTGCGGTGTAGTTTGTACAGTAGTATGATAGCGTGATGCTGCTTGATTGATCAGGAGGCATCGAATGATGAAATGATACTGCAGCACGCGCCAGCTTCTGTTGTCAACTGAGATTGAAACACGGAAAATCAGGCGCGCGCTCTATCATCATACAGTATGTACTGTACTGTACCGTCCCCTACCAAAAAAAATGTCGCAAAGTCAATTTTTCTGCAGTGCCAGCACTCACGTTAATCACTTTAATCTCTTCTGTATTGATCAAAAATGTTGTACAAAATTTCATGTCACTGGAGCCATTTTTGATCAATACAGAAGAGATTAAAGTGATTAACGTGAGTGCTGGCACTGCAGAAAAATTGACTTTGCGACATTTTTTTTGGTAGGGGACGGTACAGTACATAGGAGGAACGTTTTTTATGTGTGCAAAAATCCTACTGTAACAGACGAAAGTCGTGCTTTTGTGCCATTTTCTCGGACATTGGCCGATTGATTGACCTTACAGTAACAAACAGAGACATCAGGAAAACGCCCGTCGCGTTTTACTGTAATCATCATTGCGTGCGGAGATTGACAAAGTTTTACGGTACGTAGGTTGATTGCGAACAGACCACAAAAAAAAAAGGCAAAATACGATTATACAGTACGTACCGTATGATATGATTTGGAAAATGTGAAAACATGGACAACGTTACGTATCATACTGTGCGCAACATACTGTATCACGCGGCAAATGCCCACTCAATCGCGATTCTTCGGGTCCGGATGCTTGCAATGAAAGTATGATATCAAGTGGATACAAGTACAACATCTTTTTAATAACGGTTAACGGGTAAAACAATATAGTTATGCGGGTATGGTCTAGAATGATTGTTTTCTTGAGATCAGTTGATGGCATCGTATGATTTTGTGCTGCTTGCGCCGGCCGGTGAGCCAGGGTAGAGAACGTCCAGCATGTTGAGGTTATCGGAAAGTTCGCAAATGTTGTGAAGACACCGCATGGGGTACAAAATGTCGACGAACAGGCAAACATTGGCAAGGATGACCTCGTCGACTGAATTGTTGTCCATGATGTAGTACAAATCGAGCAGCACGTAGGTGCAGATCACGGCCGCAATGCTCAGGGGGATCAAAATCTCCAAAGGATCCTGTTCAAACACGACGCGCAGCCAGAGCGAATTGAGGCAGATCATCGCCATGGCAAAGAACCTAAAATCAAGGAAAATGGTAAGCTCAAGATTCGGCCAAGAGCATCTCGTTTCTTTCTTACCATGGTCCTGGCCCGGCAAATGCATGCTTGGCCTGCATTGTATAGAAGTAATAGCCGAAAAAGCCGCCACTGACCATGGTCATGATCATGATGCCTTGTTCGTAGCAAAAGGTGACCACTATGACAAGCCAAGGTGAGCATTCCGTCGCGTCGCGTCACGTTCTTATTTTTTTAAACTTCTCCGTACCTGTTTCGCTGACAATAAAGGCCGATAAGAGAGAGAATAGAATCAAAAGGATGATGCGAGCCAGCTGCACCAGTTGAAAGTAAAACACCCAGAGCTGCCATAGGATAAGGATGCTTGCCACGACGCATGGGATCAAGGGAATCCACCATGTCAGCACACTTTGGGAAAAAAGTGATGTCATCTGGGTGAGACAAGCTGAAACGAAACAGGATAGCCCGAAAAAAGGGGGATCTCCTTCTCGTTTTTACCTAATCTGTAGCCAATGCCAAGTCAATTGGATGTGCTGCAAGCCCATGGTCAATGCGAGTGTCGTCAGCAGCTGGCACAGCACAATAAGCATGCATTTGCGCACGAATTCTAGCAAAAAGAGACATGTGGGGTGAGCCAGTGCGTTCACGCAGGTGTGTTTGTTGCCATGGCAACTCGTATATGAATCAAGGGGGGACCACCACCAAGTTCAGGTACCAAAAAAAAAAAAAAAAAAAAAAAAATGCATACCCATTTGCAAAGGAAGGGCGCAGCGACAGACCGAGACACCGAACACATCAATTCCCTGGCTCGACTGATATCGGATAAGCTGTGGGTCCGTGGGATAAGGGTTGTGGGTGGGAAGGGTGTATTCGTTCATCGAAGAAGCATAAGAAAAAAGGAAGGGCCAAGAGAAGAAGTGATGGAAGAGGGGAAAAAAAAAGTTTATCGCCCCGTCGGATTTTGATTTCCCGTTGGCGGGGCCCTGACTCAAGGACAGAAAAAAAAAAAAAAAGGAGCACCCGTGCCTTGAATTGTGCACCTGGTTGCCCCTTAATGCAAATTACATTAGGAAACTAAAAGGAGGCAGACAAAGGCGAGGGAGAACAGATGCCAAGGGGGGGGGGAATCAAGAGCAATTGAGGCCAAAAAAAAAAAAAAAGCGAAAACACACTCTTTCTCTTTTCCTTTTTCCTTTTCTTCGAGTTTTATCATGGACAAGATTCATCATTATCACAGTGACGACGTCAATCCCTTTTCGTGGTCGACACCCACAAGGGAGTATATGGCTCATGTTCTCGAGCAGCTTCCCAGTCTTGAAGAGGTGTTGCAGCGGCAATCGCGGCCGCCTGTATGTCTCTACAACTATTACATTGTGTTGCGAGACCGCTTGCGCATGGAAACATTGCTTGATTTCTGGCTGGATGTGCAGCAAGCGCAAGTGCTGCACCGACGATATATGAAGCAGCAGCAAAAAAAGAAGCGGCCGCCGTATTCAAATCAGCAGAATTATCGATTGACGCGGCAGCCATCGTCGCCAACGTCGTCGACAGTGCTGTCGTCGCCCAAAGAGTCGAGCTCTCCTTACAATACCGCGACGAGTGCTACGACAATGGCAACAGCATCAAGCACGATTCAGCCGCCTCCATCGTCACCTGCGCCGTCGTCGCTGGCAAGCGAACCCGAGATGCTGACACACATGCTTCTCATGCATGCCCAGCGCATGAAGCCATCGGCCACTAAGCGCATGACGACAACAACCATGGGGTCGCAGAGCACAACGACAACATCCACGTCGGCATTGCCGCATTTGCTGCACCAGCCATCGCAAATGGACATGATCGACGCCGTAGAGCGCATTTATCTCCGCTACATTGTGCCACACGCCGAAAAGGAGCTGCATGCCTTGCCAACGACATTACGCGACCAAATCACGCGCGCATTTGCCGACAAGTCGCAGGTTCTCGATGACCCCAAGGTGTTTGAACCGGCAAAACGCTATGTGCACATTCTGCTCGAATCCACTTTTACCCTGTTTATCCGTTACAAGGTGTTTATGAACCTAACATTGCCCCAGCAGATCGCTCGCTTGGCTGGTGGACTCCTGGCCTTGCTAATTGCCTTCTCCTTGGAATTCTCCCTCATCTTTTTAAACATCATGCCTTGGTCCAAGCGGCTTTGGGTAAAAAAAAAAAAAAAAAAGGTGAGAAAAAAAATGAATTGACACGCTCATCTTTGATTTTAGGGCATTTTGCCATTTTCCTTTGCCATCTATTGCCTTTGCTCGAGTATCACGGGTCTGGACCCATTGTGGGTGCTTGTATTCAATGTCAGGTACAAGATGATCCCTTTTTAAAATATGGCACACAGAGAAGATCTGCGCGCGCAGGCAATGAATGACCTCCTTTTTTTTCGTTTTTTGTTCTCAGTGAGACGACGACGTGTAAATTTAATCCAATTAAGCAAGCCAAGGTGCGCCAGATCTTGCGCAAGCGCTCCCTATTTCTGCTCTTTATCATGATTGTGCTACTGGTGCTTGTAATGGTGCTTTTCAGCGCGGTGCCCGGCCATCGGCTGTAATTTCATTCTAATATTAATAAAAAAAGAAAGCCCACTGTTGTCAATTTCATTGCATCCAGGAGTTGCATTGGACACACAAGCAAAGAAAAAAAAAGCGGGGGAGGGGTCGGCAAGACGCGCGTCGGCCTGGAAGTAGGTTGATTTTGAGCCAATCAAAGTCCAGCGCGGGTTTGCATGACAAAAATACAAAAGCGTGGCTGCCGTGCCTTCTTTTTCACGCCTCTCTTTCACTTGTTTTTTGTTATTTTTTTTTCTCTTTCTCTTTCTCTTCCACTATGGCTGACCACGGCGAACTGACCACTCAGTTTATGAATATGACGAGCGCGTCGCAAGACCGCGCCAAATTCTACCTGGAGATGGCCAACTGGGACCTCGAGGTAAATCAAAAGCGCTCTTTTGTGTTCAAGTTGCTTACGTTTGCTGGTTTTGGATAGATGGCCGTGACGCACTATTATGACTCTGAAACCAGCGACACGCCTGGCGCGTTATCATCGTCAGCCGCCGCCGCCGACGACCAGCCGGGCCTCACGCCGTCAACAGAGCCCTATTTCCAGGGTGCGAGCAGCAGCGCGCCTCGCCGTGCCGCTCCCGCGTACGTCCAACAATCATCAAGCATGCTAAAATGACCCCAATGGCTGATTTTATTTATTTTTTATTTTTTATTTTTGCTAGATCGTCGTCGGGTCGCTTCCGCACGCTGAATGACATTCGCTCATCGGGTAGCCAGCAAGACTCGGATGATGACGACCGACAAAATTTCTTTGCTGGTGGCGAGAAGTCGTATGCATGACGTCATTTGCGGCGATTCAGGGCCTCATTGTCTTTTTTTTTTCTTCTTTCATCTAGTGGCATGCTGGTGCAAGATCCTACAAAGCACGAGCAACAACAGGCTACCAATGTCATCGAGGAAATCCTGAAAAAGGCCGCTGCGTAAGTATTGGCGCGTCAAAACGGGCAGAAAACGTCAAATTCGCGTCCATTTCGAGTTCAATTCGCGTCGTTTGTCCCAATTGACACCTGCCCCTTTATTTTCCAGGGGTGGCTCAGGCGCTGGTGCCGACCGCGAGGAGCCTGCCGAGTCTCGACCCATATTCTCTGGCTCTGGTTACACATTGGGCAGCGAGGAGGAGCCATCGGTGCAAGTGGCTGGGAGCACACCTGCCGCAGACGAGGAAGAAGATTTTACCCAGACGGTAAAGCAAGAAAAAAGCGCGAAAAAAAATGCATCTGACAACGTCCTCTTGCATCCAGGTAACACGCCATTTGACTTTTTGGCGCAATGGCTTTAGCATTGATGACGGCCCTTTGCTGCGCTACGACGATCCTGCCAATTCCGCCATGCTGAGCGAGATCAACAATGGGTAAAGCCATTGGAGTAAAAAGGACCAAGGTGGTGGCACAGTCTTGCTCAATTCCTTGGTTTTTTTCGTTTTTTTTTTCTTTTTCCCACAGCCGAGCACCACTGTCGCTGTTGAATGTGCGTCATGGACAGCCTGTGGATGTGCGCGTGGCCCGTCGCCAAGATGAGGACTATGTGCCGCCGCCCAAGGCGCGTGCCAAGCCTTTCGAATCCGGCGGTGGCCAACGCCTGGGCAGCCCCATGCCCGCATCACCCGCACCGGCGTCCTCTTCCCAATCCAGCACCGCCACGCCCGCAAATGCGCCGCAGATCGACGACGCGCAGCCCATCACCACATTGCAAATTAGGCTAGCGGATGGCACGCGGTAAAAAAAAAAAAAAAAAAAAAAAAAAAAAAAAAAACTGCCCCACCCGGCGCGCTTGTCCAATTGGCTCATCACGGCCTCCCCCCCTTTTTTTTAAATTGTTTGTTTTTCCAGGAATTGTGGCCTGGATGACACTTGTGTTTTTTGCTTAAATTCAATCACACGCACACTGTTGGTGATGTCCGTGCGTACATTGACTCGTAAGTCGCAATGGCGAATGGCGATTGGCACGCAAATGCTGACGATTTCGCCCCTTTTTCGTGATTTCTAGGCAACGTCCTGGCCAAAACAACTATGTCCTGCAAACATCGTTCCCGGTCAAGCCATTGCAAGACAACAGCGCGACACTCAAGGATGCTGGGCTACTGAATAGCGTGGTGATCCAGCGCAATGCTTAGGGAGTTGATAAAATTGAACAAGCCAATGAAAAATCTCCCTGTGTTTTTTTTTTTATTCTGGAAGGCTCCTTTAGGGGAGAGGAGGCTGCGCGCTTTTCGTGGGCAAAAAAAAAAAAAAAGGGAGAGCACGCGTGATCTTTTGAATGCGTGTGACATCAAACAGACAGAATGACTCACGTCAACATGGTTCAAAAAACACGGATCCGCCATTGATTGGCACATGGGACGATCAGAGCCCGTCCATGGCCCAGGATTCCCAAAATTGGTGTGCTGCGCAGCCCAATCAGCTAAACATTGGCCGGCATAAACAACAACAAGAACAAAAAAGAGATGGGCAATGGCAATTTTTATTGAATCAGCATAATCGGGGGGCATGAAATGGGAGCAGATATTTTTTTCTTTGTTCTGGCAAGCATAGCGCATAAAGGTGTGTGAAAATATGGTACAGAGAAGTGGGGGTAAAATAGAAATCAAATGAATCAAATGGCGAGATCACTGCTCAACAGACGAATTGAGGGGGGAATGTGGGGGATATCAAAAGAAGAATAAACTAGAACGGGGAGGAGCAAATTGGAGGAGGGTGGGTGTCTTTTTCTTCACTTATGAGCCTTGAGTGTATGGCGCGCAAGGGCATCGCGGCGACAAAAGGCGCTGTTGCACTTTTCACAGACGAACGAACGATTGCCAAGGTGCACAGATTGCAAATGGCGATCACGGTCGTGCTTGCGGTCGAATGCGGCGGGGCAGACGTGGCAATTGAAGCTCTTGATGCGATTGTTGTTGTGCGTGCGAATGTGGGTGTTCAGATTGTAGCGGCGCGAGAACATACGACGGCAAATGGGGCACGAAAAGCGTTTTTCTTCAGGATTCTTGCCGACGCGGCGACGGTCGGGATGACGCCCTGATTCGCTGCTCTGGCTATCCGTGCTGCTGTCGCGTCGTCGAAGAGCCGATTGTTGCTCATTTTGTTGTTGCTGCGGCAACTTGCCATTGCCGCCATTGTCATTGCCATTGCTGTTGGTGCTGTTGCCCTTGTTATTATCATTGCTAGTTTGGCGCTGTTGCCCTTGGTCATCGGCGACTTCTTCCAATTGCGTGGGGAACAGGTGCATCTTGCGCGCAAACGACGCATCATGGTGGCCACCTTCAACGTGCCAGGCCGCACCGTCATGGCCAATTGGCATGAAAAGAGGCTCAATTTGCGGTGTCGGGTGACCAGGAGTCGACGGAGAACTTGCAGCACTGCTGGTGCCTTCCTTGTTGTTGTTGTTGTTGTGGTTATAGTTGCCGATAAGCAGATCCTTGGGGTCCGTGGAAAACATGCTGGAAAGAGGCTGTTGCGGCGTCAACAAGCCCATATCCACCGTGCTTTGTTCTTGCTTGATATAAGGTGCCACGGGCACATCACACGAAAAGTGGGGAGAGGCCATCAGAGGAGAAGTTTGAAAAGGAGAGAAACAAGTGGGGGAAATGGTTTCATCCGACTCCAAAAATGGCGTATTTATCATCGGGCTGAGGACTGCCGCGGTTGGCGCAGGCGACTGAAAAAACCCGCCCTGGAGCGGAGCCGCAGTTGCCGCCGACGACGTTGCACTCGTGATGGGCATGTGGAAAAAGCCAGCTGTGCCATCTGAAAAAAAAAAAATTGAAAAAAATGAGCAATCATGACATGACTATTTAGGTGCCTTTTTTTTTTTTTTTTTTGTGCGGAGAAACGCGCGGCTGCGGCTACACTTGGCAAATTTGCTTCGCCTCCTTTTTTGGTACTTTTTGGCTTGGCTTTTTGCACTTACCAAAGACGTCTTTGCCTTCCGTCAGGTCAAACAGGGCATACGAAGAATAATTCTGAGTGTATTGAGATTGCATGACGATCAATTGGCTTGGGTTTGCGAATAAAAAACGTAGAGAGGAAGAGAGAAAGACGACTGTGTGTCAAAAAATAAAAAAGTAACGAGAAAAAAAAAGTGGAAATGCATCAAAACGACCCCTTCCTTTTATACTTCTTTTCGGAGTTGCATCGTTTGTGCAACATGATAGGCACTTGCCAATGAAAAGTCTCAATTCGCGTTGCCATGGCAACCGCGATTTTGCACCCTGGCCATTGGTAAGTTTCTCCTTTTTTGTCGCTGGATAGGCATTTCCCATATTATTGCCCCGCTCATTCCACTTGCTGGCTTTTCCCATGAAGGGGCGCGCTGCTCCCCTCTTGTCTCTTCAACATCGATGCTCCTTTTTTTTCTGGTGTGTATTTTTGTATTTTTTATCTTTTTTGGTTGTTTTGGGAAAAAGCAAGACCACGCCATGCCATCATCTGATCAGCGTGTGCCCAAAAGTGGCCAGGGGTGCTGACGTGGTGAATGGACTATTTGACACCTTGCTGATCTGGCGCTAATGCCTGCCTGGTGGCTTGATGACTCATCAGGATGCACGGGTCATCCCCGCCGAGGCTGCCGATCCCTGTTTGACCTTGGTTTTTCTTTCCATCCACACTCTCTTTCTCACTTTTTCTTCTCTGCTTTCCGTCTCTGTGGCTTTCTCTTTTTACTGTTCGTTTTTTCTTTTTCGCCTTTTTTCGTCCATTTCTGGTGTTTTTTCGTCATCGTGGCATGACCATAACCTCTTTTTTTCAGAGCAAATAGGCATTGGCGTGCTTGTGCATCCATGCGGTTGTGTGCGGTCTTACGGACCCTGGCGGGGAGCCAATGATGACATGGAGGCTCGTGGTGCAAAGACACCATATTTTGCCCTAACGTGCCCAAATGCCTCGCGGGCGATCCCACCGCATGGCCTGTGTGCGCCAAGGCAAGCTTCGCTCTCCTTGCTGCGTAATCCCCTTTGGCATGATCCGCTTGCCAAGGTTCACAAACACCCTGGTTTATGCCTTGACGCAGCATTTTTGCGTCACATTGGCGCAAAAAAAGCCAAGACGCGCCTTGGCAATGACGCGTGAACCTCCTGAGAAGTGCGGATCGCGACGCAGATAAAAAAAAACGAGCATGCGGGCAAGTGGGAAAGGCGTGTTTTGTATTTTTTTACGTGTCAATGGGTAAAATAGACAACCACGACGTGTTCCCTGGTCTTTCCGTACCTGGCAATGGCTGTAACTACCACGTAGCGTTTTGTGTCGTACAACCTGAGGATAGGAATGCGTCAGCAAGGCTGAGATCATGATTGGGCAAGGACTTTTTTCTTTGTGCAGCCCATTGTTGCCTCCCCTTTTTTCTTTTTTGCATGAATTGGGCAGACCCACAGTAATTATTTCGCCGCTCCTTGCTTCTTTTTCATACCTGGGTGCGATCAGCTCTTTTTCCGCCTTTTTTTTCCACCCTGTCCTCTCGTTGTTTGCTGCCTGCCCTTTCTTCTTTGCTTATGTCTTTGTGCTTATCCTAGTGTTTGCTAGAAACTTATGCTCGACTTGACCCATACCACTGTGGGCGTGAAAACCTCGATAGGTATGATCCCTACGTTGCTCTCGGCCATCCGCATAGAGGCGCTCGAACTGACGACGCTTCCTTTTACAGCCAATTCACTCGTGCGAGCCCAACGTCTCGAACGTCTGCGACGAGCTATCGCCGAACATGATTTCCAGACACTGCTGCAGATTGCCCGAGAAAAGGATGGCTTTGTTCAGGATTCGTATCGTCGCATGATCTGGTAAGATGACCACGCGCCCATTTTGCTCGTAAAAAAAAGCACACACACACACAAAATGCTGATGCATTGTTTATGCCTTGCAGGCCAATTCTGCTCCGCACACACCAAGGATCCTATGTTGACGAGAAAGGCACCGGTAATAATGAAAGACACCAATTCTTGCCAAAATTTAGAAATTTTGCAGCTGATGTGCGACTTTTCTCCCAGTCAATGGCATTTCAGACCCTATTCAGATCTCCAAGGACGTACAACGCTCATTATATTATTACCCGCAAGGTGAGAAACACACAAAAAAACGACAGATCAAGAACAGCCACGTGATTGATATCCTATTTAGACATCACGCCTTCATACAAGGCATTCAAGCAGCAGGAACTGCATGACATGATTATAGAGATTCTCTGGCGCAATCCAAGACTGCGCTATTACCAGGTATGCCAAGGGAAAAGAAAAAGCGGCCTGGGGAAAGGAGTTGGCGTGTTATTTTGCTTACCTCCCTAGCAAATAGGGCTTCCATGACATTTGTACCGTCTTTTTGCTGGTCCTCGGCAAGAAGGCCGCCATTCCTGCAGCAGAAAATGTGGCCCTGTTCTTCATCAGATATCCTTTTTGCTTTTTTTTTTTTTGGACACGTGCAGCGCCTCATTGACGCATCACATTGGTATCCTTGACTCTTTCTTTTTGTTTTCATTCATTACAGATGCGATGTTGGACTCGTTTGATCCCGTGTCCAAGCAGCTCCGGCTCATGATCTCCATGGTGGAATATGAGGACCCGGCATTAATGGCTTATTTAGAAGAGTAAGTGCGACAACCCGCCTTTTATCTGCCTCTGGGCTCCATTTTCTCATTTGCTTTTCGTTTTAAAAAGACACGGGATCATGCCTTACTACGCTCTCAGCTGGCTCTTGACGTGGTTCAGCCATGATTTGATCGATTTTGATAAAATCACGCGTCTTTTTGATCTGTTCATTGCAAGTTCCTCGATGATGCCGCTCTACGTTGCTACTGCTGTACGTTATGCGTGAAAAAATAGATGGGGGTGGGGGCGGAAGGGAGTCGATAAATGACAATATTGCAAAATGCTAACACGACACGCTTTTTGCCTACTTTTTTTCGTAAGATCACCTTGTCACGGCGCACGGAGCTCCTTCAGGCCAATCCCGATTACCTGCATTCGCTCATTACACATATACCACCAACAATCGACATTGAGGCTGTCATACAGCTGGCAGTCCGGTTGGAAGCGAAATACCCGGCATTACAAGTCCAAAAGCGGAGTGGCATCTGGTTGCATGATGAGTATGTCGCGGCAAAACTTGAATGCGAATTGTTGTCAGGCAGTTGGACAATGTGAAGCTCATACTTTTGCTCACTTTTATAGGTCCACCTTGAACACTTGGGAGCTTGATTGGGGCACGAGCATGGAACACGTGCCTAACCGTCTGCGCGTCGATCGCTACCTTGGCAATGAGGTCTGCGCAGAGGAGTGGGAAGACGAGGTCTTGGCTGAATGGCTCATTAGACGGAAAAATACAGGCGTACCAAAATAATAAAGCATTTGCAGCCATTGCGTTTCGTTTGATCTATTTTGTATACTTTTTGCTGTTCTTGCAACGTGCCAATGAACTGTAGGTATGGCACAGTCACGCATTGACGTGTTTAGCTTAGAAAGAATGGTCGGCAGATTGGTTGGCTATGAGAATTCGTAAAATCATTGCTTGCATCACATCTTCAAAGGCCTAGAATCTACGTATCAATTCAACTTGGGACAATGCATTCGACTGCAACGAGAGACAACTGGTCTCAATTTGACAGATGGGATCACTGCAGTGCCAAAATTCTCCAATCAAAGTGTTTTTTGAACTTTGATGCGCAATTGATGAATGATGCTGGACACAAAAACGACCGCAAGAAATATTGTAGGTGACTTTGGTTTCTGCCAGTCAGGTGCAACGTAAAAAAAAATGGACATCCATCAATTACTTGACGACAATATCACAATTCAAGCTGTTTTGTACATTTTGGCTATTCTTCAGTAGTCTTACAACTTACACAAAGACATCTGCTATTTATCCCAATAGCTCCACGTTTTCTCGTTTTAATGAGCCCACCCACAGGGCTCTGCTTTCCCTGGATGCCGCGCAACGACGATTTTCGAAAATCACGGATTTTTTAAGGGGTGCAGTCGATGATTTGAAAACTGCAAAATTTAGGTCGATAAAAAATTGATAAAAACAGGGATCTGTCGACTGGTTTCCGCTTAAAACGCGAAAAGCTGCAATTTTTCATCACAAAGCAAACTCGACGAGGATTGGATGCAGCGCCTTGAAAGTTATTTCATCGGAAAGAGCATGGACTGCTGCGCACGTGGCCATTGGTGATCTCTAAAAAAAAGTAATCTTTAGGCATTTTTGACACGGTTTAAAGTTACTAGTCATTCTTCGACGCGTGAAATACCGCGTCAGACGTCGAGTTACACGCGTCTGTTTCGATTCAATTCCACGCACTTGGCGTCTCTCTTGCTAGCAGACGCGTTAATCCGGTTTTATGCGCGCGTTTTTACCGTGCAATCCGGCTGTGAAATTTAATCTAAAATTGCTGATTGCGCGTCAACCAGCAGGTCGATCTCCCCTTTTTTTTTGGTATTTGGTATTTTCTGTGGTTTGTCCAAGCGAACCTCTCATGTCAGGAAGTTTGATGGATTTCTGAGGACATGGTTTTGCACTTTTTGTTTGAGTGATCAAAATGCCTAAATCTTGATTTTCGAATGGTGCGTCTCAATTACCTGTGACAACTGTAAAATGGGCCCACTAGGAGTTTGAAGGCTGCCAAACCACGTTAAAGCGCGTTTCGGTGCATTGCTGTCCTTTTTTTTTTTGGCGAGTTGAAAGCCAAATTAAGATTTTTAAAATTTAAGCGCTTGTTTGTAAGATTGCTTTTGCTTACAGGCGCGAAACTCGACCGCGAGTAAAGGCATGCGGTCTCCAGTGCATGGCAACTTTCTTTAAACCCGCGTAATGACGTCCAAACTGCGCCAAAGGGCCATCGAGGCGCGCCCATGGCTTATAATGCGCACCTATTGCTTACAATGCGCGTCCACGCTTATAAAAACGCACCAATGGCAAAGATTATCGGAAGAAAACGTTATCTTAGTGGGACGCGTCAAGTGGAAAGTGCCAATAGGAACTCAATCTCTACTTTTCAGTGCGAATGTTGCAATTTTATTTTTTTACGCGGGAGGCGCGACGTAAAATGAATCTGGGCTCCAATTGGCCAGCTGACCATGAGCAGATACGGCAGGATGATGGTCCGGGTCGGACTATGATATTAGGTCACAGCCACCCAAATTCACAAAAAAAAAAAAAAAAAAACTTGCCCTTTCTTGCTCTTTTTCTTTCTCTTCCTCTACAGACACACTCTCAATATGGCTGTTACTCTTCCCAACATGGAGCCCGTCAACGTGGTTCAACTGGAGGGCCTCGTAAGTGTGGCAGATACGGCAGAAAAAGCACGTATTTACGATTTTTTGTGCAATTTTTGTAGGTCGTCTTGAAGATCATCAAGCACTGCCGCGAATCGTACCCCAACGACGTCACTGGCCAGCTCTTGGGCTTGGACGAAAAGGGCACGCTCGAAGTGACCAACTGCTTCCCCTTCACGGCCGACGATGACGAAGAAGCCAGCGGTAAGGCCTCAATTCCCTGATTTTCTCAAGCCAAAAGCGACGCGGTGCTGACGCATTCCCCCTTCCCCCTTTTTTTTGCATAGCACAATATCAATTGGAAATGATGCGCTGCCTGCGTGCGGTCAATGTCGATAACAACACGGTCGGCTGGTATCGCTCTGCGCATTTGGGCAACTTTGTCGATTTGAATCTCATCGAGACCCAATACAGCTACCAAAAGTCGCTCGCCAACTCGGTTGTCCTAATTCACGACGTGTCAAAGAGCACCGCTCAGAGCAACCTCAGCCTTCGCGCCTTCCGCCTGCAAAATCACTTTATGAAGGCCTTTGAAGCCAACAAGTTCACCACCGAGAGGTAACCCCCCCTCCCCGAAATTCAGGATCAATTGAGCGAAAAAAAAAAAGCAGCAAAACGAGGAATCTGGAGAGAATATCAATTGAGCGAAAAAAAAAAAGCAAAACGAGGAATCTGGAGAGAATTGAATGTGGCTGACTTTTCTTTTTTTTTTTTTTACGTTCAGCCTCGCGGAAGCCAAGCTTTCGTTCTCCAATGTGTTCGAGGAATTGCCCGTGCAGATCCACAACTCGCACCTTGTCAACTTGATGCTGCACAACATCGAATTGCCCAAGCTCAAGGCCGATCGCCTCGAGTCGTTGTCGACTTTTAACTTCCAAACGTCCACACAGGCCGCCGACATTGATGCCTCTCGACCTCTCGCGCCCAACTTTGACGTTTTGGACTTGGAGTTGGACCCTTTTATGCAAAAGAACTTACAATACCTCCTCGAATGCTCCGACGCCCAGCAGCAAGAACAAAACAACTATCAATACTGGCAGCGAAGCGTCGCACGCGAGCAAGCAAAGATGAACGCCTGGCTCGCCAAGAGAGTAAGTCCACAAAGCATCTGAAATGGACGAGTGACGCGCCAAGATTGCGCACTTCAACGCGTCAAATGCGCGCTGGACGCGTCTAATCGCAAGAAAGGGACGATAATGAACATGCATCTCATCTCATCTTTCTTTTTTTGACACGTGCAGAAGCAAGAGAACGCCCAGCGCGTCGCGCACGGCCAGGCTCCTTTGCCTGAAGATGAAGTCCACACTTTGTTCAAGCTGCCCTCGGAACCCAGCCGCTTGGATTCGATGATTCTCAGCGCTCAAATGCACAACTTCACCAAACAGCTCAACCAGTACGCCGGCCCCAGCCTTGCGCGCCTGTTCTCCATTCAAGAATTGCAGAAATAGATGCATTTTGCCTTTTTTTATTACTACAGTCATCGTCACCCCTCCCATATCATGAAGTTGGTCCTCTTTTTTTTGTTTTCTTGATTCACCACTTCACCCCCTTTTGTTCTGTCGTCCTGTTTCTCCCCATGTAGCGATCAGCGACAGGAATTGGTCCTGTCAATGTGTACAAACGATAAAAAAAATAGTGTTGTATGTAATGTGCCTATGTGATCACCGCCTCGTCACGCGCAAGTTGGCCGTCGTAGCCTCTTGTTTGTTGTGCCATGTGGACTCGCACCTCAAAGAACTAAATTGACAGTTTTGGGTTGATCTGATCAGCCTCTGCATCAATGGTTCATTCTTTTTTTCTTATTTTAGCACGCTAACGTGCCGGAAAGCAGTCTGCTTTCTGCAGTCCACCTGTGGGGCGTCCCGGCATTGCATGGCCTGCATCCAGGATCCGCAGAATTGTTACATCTTTTATTTATGGTGCTCATGCAGGTCGCACAGGAGCCTCCAATTGCGGAACGTGTCAATGGAGGAGGACTGATCTTGGCCTGTGGACGCGATGGGGGCTCCATCCCCCCCCCTCCCCCAACTCGATCCCCCGCTTAGCTCCCCTCAAAAACATCTTCGGAGATGCCTAAAACGCGTTCAAACGCGCGTCAAGTCCACCCGGAAATCAACTTCCCCTCACTCACTTGGCTAATTTTGGATAAACAAGCACAATTGCGAGCGCCCGCGCGCGATCGCGCGTGCATCGTGGCCATAGCATCAACGCAGTGGCCATGGTGAAAAAGAAAATAAAAAAAAGTTGCATTTGCTTATGCACCCATGTATTTGGGACCCATTTTTGCTCTCCCTTTTCTCGTTTGATCCGCCTGTCGTTTCTAAAAAAAAAAAAAAAAAAACACCTTCACTTGCTGCAACTGTTGGTTCAAAAGGAACGAAAAAGGAATTGTGCCCTTTCACGTCACGAAAGTCCCATCACAAGGCTTGTCTTTTTGCCCACAATCATCTGCGAGCTAAAAAGTTGGCCTTGCTTTATTGGGCACAGAACCTGTTTCATGGACCGAGAGAGATAGAGTGAGAGAGATGGCCCAAGGCTAAGGGCATCTTGACACGAAAAAAAAAAAAAATCAGGCGATAAACATCATGCACGGCGCCTCCCCCCCCCTTCTTGGGCCGTTTCCCCTTTTCTATCCTTCCCCACAAATCAATTGCGCTTATCGTGGAGCTGTCTGCATAAACCAAGTGCCATAAAAATGCAAAAAACCAAATTGGCGGAAGATACATCATCGAGGCGCGAGCGCGTGCGGATTGCCATTGGAGTTAATGCTCACCTTGCCGACCATTTTTTCACACGTTCGACACGCCTTCCGTTGCTATCCAATGATCCAAGCCATCAGGGGAAGGATGCACGATAATTTGAGCAAAAACGCCATGATCGAGCCGCAAAAAGTATCACGATCAAACAAACAAAGAGTGAAAAATATTCCCACTCGTGCTCAGAGGGGACGGGGGAGTGGCACGACGTGACGCAAGGCAGCTAAAAAAAAACAGGTTACGTGGACTTGACTGCAGCATCTTTTTTTTTTTTTTTTTGTCGCTCTGACACTCTTCTTTTCCTATTGCAGAAATGGGGAATCTGGTCGTCCAAAGGTGGGCAAACCGTCCTGTTCTATTTGCTTCCCACTTACCCCAAAGATGTCTTGGCCACCCACACCTTTGGATCTCTGAGGGGCTGACGCGATGGACTTTTATGGCAAGCTGGACCTTATCTCGCGCGCGCGCCTTCCCCCTGTTTTTTTTTTTTTTTTTTTTTTTTTTTTTTTTTTTTTTTTTTTTTTTTTGGGTTCTCCCCGCTCCCCGTCTCTCGAGGGCCTGGGCGTCCAATTGTGTCATTTCCGACACGGCCAAGCGAAAAAAAGAAAGATGCAAAGGCACGGTGGCTCCTTGGCGGTGTCACTGACATCACGTTATGCGTGAGGGTCATGTATGTCGATTTACGCACCCAGCCTAATTTTTTTTTCTTACTTGCGACGTGCATTGACTTGGATCTTTTGTACGACATCCAGCGAGAGACAGAGCAAACAACAACAAGCAATTGCTCAAGTGTTTTGTCGTAGGAACAAGCATCATGTTTCATGGACCATGCGCCTGCTCATTGTTTCACATGACGACGGCCTGTGGATTGCTTCTAGCCGTGTGATGCCTTTTTTTTAGGTGCCCCAAGCGGCGAACCCAATCGGGCTTGCTAGCACCCCCCTCTCGTGGAGCCCGCAGTGCATTCAATGCCTCGATCTCCTATTCTTTATTAATTCCAAGCAAGATGCGCTCATATATACATTGCCTGTGTCACTTGTTGCCTTTTTTTTTTTTGGGACTCTAGGCAAGTCATGGGATAAAATAGTCGCAGCAGTATGGTTTTGGATGATCATCTTTTCTTTACTTTTTTTCTTTCTTTCTTTCTTCTCTTAATTTTTTGAAATATATACCTGAACTTCTTGTTACTTTTTAAAAGAAATCCATCATGAATATTCCATCCCTGCTGAACAAAGAGGTGACTCGGTCGTATTGTTGCGAATGGGAAGCATGTCACAAGTCTTTTACGCGTAAATCCGATCTCATCCGCCATTATCGCATCCACACGGGCGAGCGGCCATACCCCTGTGACTGGCCGGGCTGTACGCGTGAATTCACGCAGCGGTCCGGCCTCACCGTTCATCGTCGCACGCATACGGGCGAGCGACCTCATGCCTGTGAATTCCCAGCATGCCAAAAGTCATTCAGCGACGTAGGTGGAACACAAAATCAAAAAAAAAAAAAAGATGGGGGGAGGCAAGCGCGAGAGGAGATCGCCACCTGATGCATGATCAAATTTTGTCGGGAGAATGGCATGGTACACACGCTTTTTTGTTCTTTTTTAGTCGTCGTCACTCGCACGACATCGGCGCACACACACGGGCAAGCGGCCATACCAATGCGAACAGTGCAAGAAATTATTCACGCGAAAGACCACCGTCTTGCGACATCAAAAATCGACACATCCCGATAAACAGAGGTGAGAAAAGCCAAAATTGACGCGTCGCGACGCGATTTAGCGCGTGTCGTCATGCCCATGGCTCACAACGTCATTGCTTTTTATCAGACTCAACTTGCCCAACGGCTACCGATTTCGCCAAACCGTGTTCTCGACTTGATCTTCATAGTGCGCCGGCCCCCCAAGCTAGCATTCCCGGATGAATCACCTTTTTCTTCTCTCCCCCTCTTTCTCTCTCTCATCTTGCTCCTGATTTGTGTTCCACTGACAAATACTTTGATTGAATGACCCCACCACCTCTTTCTGTTTATGCATTCAAAAAAAAAAAAAAAAACTTGGCACCTTGTTGTCAGTCGCCTCACCTCCTTGTCTCTTTTACTCCTTGGTATGTATGCCCCTCCCCCTTCTTGTTCCCCCATCATTGACTTTATGATTTGTTGGCGTCCGCTAGATGGGCGTCTTGTTGTTTTCATGTTTTCATGTTTTCATGTAATAAACGTTTTTGTTCCTGTTTCCACGTCAATGGACAGACAGAGCCTGTGATGATATCACGTTCTCAAGTGGAGGGGCTGAATTCTTCCAAAATGCTATCATGACCATTGTTTTTTTTTTACCATTTGAGAAGGGGGGTCATGAGAATGGGGGGGGGTGGGGGTGGCACTGAAGCATCGACCACATCATCAATCACATCTTTTTGATGACTTGTGCGACCAATGGTTGCGCGCAGCTGTTTTTTTTTTGTTTTCATCACACAACACATATACACACGCACGCACTCACATACGACACGTAATCAAGATTTCAAACAAAAAAAAAATCTTCATGGTGCCTGCCTGCCGTGCATGATGCATGAATTCCATCTCTTGTGCCACCCTGGGCGAAGTAGCTGTCCATGGGCGATCCAATTGAAGAAATGACCCCGCATCGCGCTGCCGTGGCCGACTTTTTTACTTTCCTTTCTTGTCATTTTTGCCCCTCCCCCCTCACTTTTGTGCCTCCCCCCTTCTTTTGCGCATCAATGTGGTCAGAGTTCCAGCTGCCGGACACCATATGCGTGCAGTCAAGCCCGGCAAAAGGTCGCGAGTGCCTCGCTGCAAGACCACTCCTTGCCAACTCCACGATCCTCGAGGTAAGGGGCTCTTGACTTAGATCGCTTGCTTACGAAACCGCGCTGATCAACCTCGTTTCTGTTCTTATTGACGTGCAGGTCGCGCCTTATGCAACAGGTAAGGAAAAGAAAGCAAAAAAAAAAAAAAAAAAAAAAAAAAAAAAAAAAAAAAAAAAAAAAAAAATAAAAAGGGGCAAAAGAAAAAAAAAAAAAAAAAAAAAAAAAAAAAAAAAAAAAAAAAAAAAAAAAAAAAAAACGAGAATTAAAGCGTGCCTGGCCTCCAACTTTGTTTTTTTCTCGAAAATGGTCTTTTCTGCTGGCTCAACGTGCGTGCCACTATTTTTTAATGAATTTGTAGCCGTGTTTGACAATTACAAGAAGCGTATCTGTGCGGTTTGCCTGTGCACACACCCAACGAAAAGCTTTTCGCTCCATTGCACAGGATGTGACCAGGTTTATTATTGCAGCGCGCAATGCAAGGACGCGTACGCACCGCGGCACGCGGGCCCTTGCTGCGAAATGCTGCGCAAGCTCGCATCGCTGAAAAAAGTGGACCGCCACTGCAAAAGTGTGGCCAAATTGATCATCATGGTGTACTGGAAGCGTCAGTGGGAGCCATCGCCTCTCATTGAGCTGCTCGAGTCCCATTTCACGCACTGGCCAGCAGATATCAAACAGGATTGGTCGCGCGTCCACGCCTTTCTTTGGCACCAATTGCAACTCAGCGGCTGGCTCAGGGACACCGACGCGGAAAACGACGTTATGCACCTTGCTTCTCGTATCGAGTCCAATGGATTTGGAATATTCATGGAAAGACGCTCGGACGTTGTCGCAGGACGAGGTACACAGAATGCGAAAGAAAGAAGAACGTGACCGACTCATCGTCCATTTTTTTCTCTTTTTGTTCTTTGTTTGTTTTGCGCAGCTTTGTACCCAATTGCGTCTCTTTTTAACCACGACTGTGACAACAACTGCATGGTGGAGCAATGGACCGAGGAGGCTGTTGAAGAGGAGCAGGTGCCAGTTCCAAAGCTGGAGAACAAGGATGAAAATCCCGAAAATGATGAATTTTCACATGAATCTGCTCCATCACCGTCATCATCACCATCACTGCCGCAGCAAACGATGTACCCCTCTGTATTCACCAAGCCAAGGGGCAAGAATCGCGTGATGTTCATCAAGACAACGCGCACTGTCAGCCCGGACGAACCACTTTGCATAAATTACATTGATACCCAGCTGCCCGTCTCGTCGCGCCGGCACCTGCTACAGCAGGATTACTACTTTACATGCCAGTGTCTTCGTTGCACCATGGAATCGGCTTCACTGGGCACCAAAAAAACAAAAAAGACCAGCAAAAAAACAGGAAAAGTTTAGATTTCTTTGCACTCAAAACAATGACTACGATCCCGCGTCAAATTATATGATACTGCAACAGCTACATACTGTAGTAGTAAGAGTTTTTCTGTGCTATCATATGATACGTTCTATGATATACATAATAATTTATAGAAAAATAAAAATACTGTATCATACTGTAATCTGTCTTTTTCACAACTTGGCACTGTCTTGATCAAATTTTCTTACAGTATGATACTGTAGATCGCAAGATGATGAAACATGCATTGATCGAATCAGACGGGCTCGCAAAATCAGGGATGGCGGCCCGAGGAAATTTTGCTTCAGGTCAAAAAGTCCAGGTCGAAAACTAACAAATCAGGTTTCAGGTTCAAGCCTGAATCGCGATCAAGCAACTGCCACGTCCCCAGGCATTGATTTATTTTTTTGAATTTTATCATTGACATTTTCTATATTTTTATGCGATTTCTTTGTACAGATCGTTTTGTAGTATTGTGGTCGTATGCTTGACTTCGTACAACCCGTGTCGAGAAGGGTGAAAGTTCGCTCGTCATCCTGAAGAGTAATAGGAACAATCAATGTGCCTTCATCTTTGAGTCGAAAACGATCTTCACTTTCTTTTTGGCTATTTTTTTTCTATTTTTTCTATCGTTTTTTTCTTACAACCGTCAATGTCCGTCGTGGCCACGCGCGTAGCTGCGGCTTTTGTCGTCGTGCTTCCTGTCTCGATCATGTGGTAATTTCCATCATCAAGATCGCGCGCAGCACGGGCGGACCGGGCAAGATAGTCAAGTTTGGCCGGTTTGGCCGCAAAGAATTCGGCGCATTTGTGGCCGGCTTGCCACTCACGGCCATAATGACGACAAGGCGGTCGGCTTGCATTCGAGGATTGTTGACTGCCACTGCTCACGTGGCGCGGCTGCTGATCACCACGTCTTTGCTGCCAAGTTCCGCGTCGCTGGTCATTGAAGCGGCTGTTGCGCTGTTGTTGCAAATTGTCGTAACGCGCAGGCACGTCATGTGAGCGGAAAGACGCGTTGTTTTGCATGTGTGATGACGATTGACGCGTGTTGCTGTCGTGCAAACGCGAAAAAGCGAATGCATTGCCTTGCATGTCACCGCGACTGATGAAGCGGTTCGCAGTCGTGCGAGAAAATAGCTGTGCACGGCGGCCAAATGACGGGTGGTGTTGACCACAGCACGTGTTGGCACGCCCTGGGCGATTGTTGCTGCGCATGGCGCGGTCGATGGAGTTGCGCGTCGAGATGGTTGCCGAGACATCCCACTTGGCCGAATAAACACGAGGGGCACGGTCGCGAATGTATTCGACTGTAAGAGGTTTGTGTTCCGCGCGCGGCGGGATTGCTTGGAGCTTTGGATGTTGCGGATTTGTATTATGTGTCGTGAGACGTTCGTAATTGTTGTCTAATTTCTCGAGCAGCATCGATCGATCCAAACGCTGCTTGGCTGTCTTGAACATCAGCTGCGCGCAACACTGTGCCGAATTCTCCGATGAAATCGAGAGGGTTGTAGGTACGACGGGCGCACTCCATAGCATGGAGCTCTTGCAAAAAATATTGCGCCGAGGTGATCGCCAGAGAATTTTTGAGTAATGATGATCGCCTTGGCCTGGTCCCACGTGTATCTACGGCCCATCAGCTCATGGCGGAACCACTCGACCTTAACCGTCGAATGTTTGATCGAGCTGATAAGCGCCTGTTCCCACTGATCGTCCATGCCAAAGTTGTGTTGGTACAAGATGAGCTCGAACAGGTGCAGAAACTTGTCAATAGCCGTAAAAATCGGTTTGATCGGAATGACGTCCTCGTCACCAACAAATTGTAGCACTGGCAGGTTCCGAGGAAGTCGCACCATGTCGACGTCGTCAAATTTATTAATTTCCTTGATTGACTTAACACGTCCATTTGCGTCTTTCAGAGCGCGTTCCAAGATCTTCATTCGTTTCCTCGGCTGGGTGGCGATTGGCGATGGCCATGACGTAGTACGCTTGTGTAGCTCTCTCCAAGTCGTCGTTGTGATAAGTGTTGAATATAAAGATGAAGAAAATGAAATAAAACGGCGCAGATTCCTTTGTAAGAGCTTGGTGTAGGCTTTAATAAGAAATCACACATAAAACAAATAAAAAAAAACTGAATATGATAAAAAGGAAAAGAAAAAAAATATCCAGAAAGGCCAATCGCCCCATCTATATTCGTTCATCCTTGATTCGCAGCCTTGTAACTGGGAATGGTGCACCACCAGGGGCACCTTGTGCAAGATGTGTTTCATGATCTAATTGAGCTGTGGTGGTGGACACGCCAACCCGGGGGCGTGTCATTATTGTACAACTGCAGCGTGTACTGTACAAGTTTCAAGGTTCTCTTTTCGCCTCCTTATTTGCATGTGTGAATCATTTTCTTTGTGATTAGCACCACCGCCGTCTTGGCACAGGAGGACGCTCTAGCCTTTTACTATTTTTTTTTATTTTATTTTATTTATTTTATTTTCTTTTAGAGTGAGTGCCATCGCCTTGGCGCCATTTTGGCACGAGGCGTTTTCATTTTTTTTATTTTTTTTTATTGTTGAGTTGCTGTGCGGAGTGTAGTGAACGCTGTAGCCCCTTGAGTGAGGCACATCCATTCTTGCGGCCATTTCTGACTAGCCTGTGTGTGGTGGCTGTGGCATACAAATATGCCACGCTTGGTTCGACACAGCCTCTTCTGCCGCTTAGATGCGCGTTACTTGTTCTCTTTGGTGGCTCTTTTCACAGTGGTGACCGGCCACCACTGCTTATTTTACTCGCTGATCGCGTATTTTAATCGCCTTACAATTGCCGGGCGCGCAATTGTAAGTTGACGCGGTGTGATCTAAGCGTTCCAAGCATAGACACTCCTTTTCCCAGGTGATGATTCTCATTTGGGGGAAGCCTGATCAGACACTCGTTCATGCACACATGACCTTTAAGCTTTCTGACGCGTCAATGCGGCGCGACAGCTGCGCCACAGCAAGCGCACTCATGCTACATCACGAGCTTTGATATGTACTGTACCACCACAGTCGTGCTGCTGCGTCGTCGCATCAACGCCTTGCGTGACTTGCACCGGAGGAGTGTCCACCTGCATGGGCGCGGCGGTGTCGGTGCGTAGCTGAATGGGGGCATCGCCGTTTTCGTTGGATGACTGGGCGGAGGCGCGAGACGACGTGCGGCGGTGCGAGCGGCGTGGATTGTTTATGTACAGTACCATTCTGCGGGATGGATAGCTGACTGTTGTAAAGTTCGAGGTGGTGGAGAGGTGTACTGTATAAAACAAGAAACAATAAGACAAGAAATACAATCGCAATCAGATACGGTTTACTGTATTGAAATGTAAGACGATTCTCTTCTATTTACTGTATACTACGGTACAAAACGTGAGTGGACGATGGTGTCGTCGGATCGTGAGATGCGGAGAAACAACGCTGTAAGAGAGTGCTGTCGAGAATCTCCTCCGTGTCCGAGGCAAAACATATTACTGTTTTTGCCGCTTTGCATCAATTGTGAAAAGATCTTGGAGGAACAGTAGTGTCAAGCGCGTTTGTTTCAATCCATTGATGAATGCCATTATTATTGACATGCGTATACTGTACAGTACGGTACTGTACAGCACCGTACCCTAGCAAAAAAATGTCTCAAAGTCAATTTTTCTGCAGTGCCATCTGTAAAATTTATCACTTTAATCCCGTCTCTGTACAGTACAGTACTGTACTGTACTGTACAGTATTGATCATTCAATACTGTCTCCAAATTGCATCCATGATGAGGAAGATTTGTGCGTGCATGCAGAAGAACATGCAAAAAAAAAAGAAAAAAAGAGAATAAAATACATGGCGGCTGGCGGGAAACGACGGCATACCGTAAAAAAAGGGGAGGACTCCAGAAAAGGATAAATCGTACCCCAAAATTCAAAATTGGCGGCTACAGTACTGTACTGTACTGTACTGTAAAACTCGCAGAGAAAATTCACCTTTTCATCAAAATCTTTGATTGCGATTTGCGCGACAACGGTCTAATAAACCTGTAATTTTTATTGCAGTTTTACTAACAAATAGCGGGGCAAAGCACATAATGGGATAACTTGCGGCGCGCCAGCTTGGGTTTGAAAATTTTGCATCGATCATTTGCATTCTGCACGCTGCTCGCTGCAGCCCACTCATACGTACAGTATCAGCGCATAAAAATGTGCGAAATAAAAAAACAAAAAAAATAAAAAAATTCCATGCAATCCACGCACTTATAAATTTGGAAGTGTCAAACCTTAAATTTTTGCAAAAAAAAAATTCGGACCAAAGTAGGCACTTTTCTCAGTCGATCGCAGTTCATGCATCACTCTTCTTTGGGCTTTTTTCTTAATTAAGGTGGGGCGACCTGTATGTCATTTTGTCTGCTAATAGAAATTGTCGGAGTTACCTGTTTGGGATGCATTGATCACCCGGAGTTCGAATTTTCTTTTCCCAAATTTGGCATTTTCTGGATTGAAATGTGTGACCCCTGAGTGACCCCTGAATTTTTCAAAAGTGGTCGTAGCGCCTTGGGGGTTTAAGCTTTTTTGTTGCAAATTTTGCGCTGAATGCGATGCAACTGTTTTTGAGCGGGGTTGACCATGGCACCATGCAGATGAACAGATGAATGTATAAAAATAGTACAGATAGGAGATTTTTGACATTTTCAAGTCCAATGTCCAAAAAAAATCGGGCAGACTCCTCCGTGGTCCGTTCACTGATGTTGTAGATCATCATCCCGTGACGCGTCTTTCGTTACAGTAGCGGGTAAGGAGGCTGTAAAATTTTTTCTTGAGGCACAGAAAGCCGGCGAAATCCGAAAAAACGCGTTTTTTCGTTTTCAAAAGGCAAATCTGCACTGGTTTTGTGCAGTGCAGCAGCAGTGCGATGCTCTAATTCGCAAATCTGTTGCGAATTTTGCGCTCTATAGTAACGTGCCAGCTTATATTTGTGTGTGTTTGACCTGTCAAAGGACACGTAAAATCAAATTGGCAAAACTCGCAAATTTGATCGTTCAGATCGAACTTTTGTTCGAGTTGTTGTATCATATCGCCGCACTGCAAGCAGAAAAATCGACGCTCCTGTCATGCTCTGTCTACAGTAACAGAAGAAATGTATTTGCTCAAAATTGTCTATTGCAAAAGGCTTACGTTCAAAGCATGAAAAAGTCAAAATAAATCGCTGTTTTCATTTCCAACAACTACGTACTGTATTTTAATCTGTATTGTGACAAGTCGTTTCAGAGGCAAAATTATAACTCTGAATGTGCTCCATATAGTGCGTAAGTTAGCTACTGTAGAAAGTTGCATGACAAGCAGATTACGCAAGATACAAAAAAAAACCGTCATCTTGGCGTTTCCTCTGATTACAGTATTATGTTTTTTTTTTTTTTTTTTTTTTTTTTTTTTTTTTGGTCGTGGAGCTGCGCAGAAAGCGGCAAGCTTGTGCTCCAGAATCCGCTTGACTGTACCGACTGCGTGTACTCTCAATAAGATCGAATCACGTGAATTTGATAGTGCACAAAGTTAAAAAAACGTGAATGCTCGTTCAACTCATAATCATTTAGTGATCTGCAGATGATGCAAATAGCCCTTGGCTCGCAGGCGTCGTGCGGCGCAGTTGCGGCGCGTGAAAACAAGCAAGAGCGAGAACAGAAAAGGGGTCAGTCGGCACCTTTTTTTTTTTCTCATTGTGATTCACACGACATTCCATGCGCCGTCACTATTTTCCGTCACTAGTACGCCTTGTTCGGCGGTCATTGCAGGTTAATTCTCTGCCTTGGGTGCGATGTTATGGCAGCATGGAGCTTAACGATCCGGCGCGACTACTTGAGCAGCTGCATCGTCTGGCAACACGTGTGAACCAGACGCCGAGCGTGAATGAAAAGCGTCGCATTCTTGAAGAGTACCCTGGATGCCTGCGTCTCCTCCAGCGTATCTACGATCCACACGTCCGGCACCACGTTTCGTCAAAATCAGCGCAGACATACCTAAATCAGCACCGAGACAAGCTCGCCGCGCCCGCCGATGCCCCCACCCACAATGGCGTGGCACCGCTAACTCTCGAGACGTTACTGCATCAGCTCTCGACACGAACCATCACGGGTCACGCTGCACTGGACACGATTGGACGATTTTACCTGCGGCACTGCGCGACTCCCGAGCAACAGCACGTGTTTTGGCGCGTTTTAGATCGGAACCTCAAGATGGGCGCGTCGACAAAGACGATCCGCCGACTGCTTGATAACGAGGACGATCACCGCGAGGCAAAGGGTGCAATTTCCGCCGCCAATGACGAAAAAAGCTTGAAACAGGGCGTCGACCGACGATTCATGCACGTCGCGCTTGCCAGCGCAATGCCACGCAATTTCGCGTCCGACGCGCTGTGTCAAAAGAGCGCGCCGGCGTGGTTCGTGTCGCGCAAGCTGGACGGCGTGCGATGCCTTGCTTTTGTGCATCCAGAAAACAGCACTATCCAATTTTGCTCGCGCACTGGTCGGCCATTTGATACACTGGGGCGTGTAGAGCGTGCGCTAAGGCAACAACTACTTGGAACACCGAAAAAATTGGCCTGGCAAACCCAATTCCCGCATGGATTTGTTTTGGATGGTGAGATATGCGTGTATACCAGCAACAATGATCTTGATTGCCCCAGCGATCTCAGCAGCATCAATAACAGCAACAACAGCAGCGAAAATCCGGCGCGCAAGGAGGATTTCGTCGAGACATTGCGCCAAATTCGTTCAAAGGGCGGGGAAATGACGCACCCTATGTACGAGATATTTGATCTGATTGACATGGACGTGTTCCGTCGCGGCGCAGGCGGCCACGGGTTCCAGGAGCGCTATAAATCACTACGGCATCTCCTAACCGCCAACAATTACGTCCACATCTTGGATCAGCACCGCGTCCGCAACAACAAGCAATTGGAAGCATGGAAACATTGCGTTTTGAAGCTTGGCTGGGAAGGGCTTATTATGCGCCAAGATGTGCCATACGAAGGCAAAAGAAGGTATTTTGTATTCACCATGCTGTTATCCAAAGATCCTTATTTTTCTTTATAGTCGCCGCATGCTCAAAATCAAAGAATGGGACGACGCCGAGTACAAGGTGCATGGCATTGAGCTTGGAAAGATGCGTGTGCCAACGACGGGCGAGGACGCCGAGATGCTCACGAGCGTGTTGATACGACACAAGGGGCATCCGGTCAGCGTCGGGTCCGGCTTTAGCATGCAACAGCGCCTGGCATACGCGCAAGACCCATCACGTATCATTGGCAAGATCATCACCGTCAAGTTCTTCTCCGAGTCTGTCAACGAGCAAGGCGGTCTGTCGCTCCGATTTCCAACGGTCAAAGCCGTGTACGACGAGCCAGGGGGGAGAGACGCTTGACAAGCCCAACATTTTCTGACTTGCGCGCTCTTTCCGCAAAGTCAATTCGCGCAATGATACCAAGATCAATGAATTATGTTGTTTGATGAGAAACAATTTCGGCTCGTTTCGGCCAATTTCTTTTGAACTGGTAAAACATCACTTGTTTTGCCAGAAAACAAGTGGCATTCCTTTTCCAAGTACAATATGGCCCATCTTTTTCGACGTTTGCATACGTGCGCGCGCGTTCAAAACAGTTGAGGACATCCAAATAAAAATAAATCGTACGGCCTTTGCATCTTTGAATGAATAGAAATACTGTAGGAGAAACGTTGCATTGCATGGATCTACAATTTCGAGGAGAGCATCTCAGTATGCCAAAACCTGCATCCCTGCTTTCTCTCCTGCACAAGTACAAAATTGCATGCGGAAAACAATATACTCTTTGAAAAAAATAGAAATACTGTAAAAGCACCCCTGCTCTACATGATCAACAGCTTTGACGAGAGCTTTCTTTAGAGTAGTACACCAAATGCGCGCCCTCCCGTCCCTCTTCTACGTCGGTTTGTACAATCAACTGATTTCCAGGGAGTTTCAATGCATGCATCTTCACGTTTCTTCATTTTACCCTGAAATGCACTACCATCGAGAATCATCCTATTAGTTTTGATTCAATGCACTATGTTGCAACTTCAGACCATTCAATTGTGTATAAATACAACTGGATGGTTCAAAATTTTGTCGATCATCAGATCAAAAAAAATTACTCTGTCATGCTTCTTTGCCTAGTGTTTTGATTGTTTTCAGCGCCATTGCCCTCGTAGCCAGCAAGGAGAATCCACGAAAAATAGCGCCATTAGCGACAATTCGTGTAATGCGCAACTTAAAGCCAGTTGTCGAAACTTTTTAACTATGAAGGACGCGTATGTTTGTCTACTTCCTTACAAACAAAACCATGCTGCTTGTCACGACAATTATTTTGGAACAAAGCCCTGTGATAAGAATCAGAATACCCTTTGTAAAAAGATGGTTGAAGAACAGAAGCTTAAAAACTGTGATTTTTTCTACGACAATGGCCAGCCGTTTATTGATTGCAAAGTACAAAAATAGGCTAGCAAATTTATGAAATAAATAAAACATTGTTTTCCAGTGCGCAACACTGCAATGTAATAAATGCTATGGTTAGAGTAATTTTTCCACAAGTCTGCAGGTTAACGAGCATATTGTCAAGATCCTTCGTAGGTCTTGGCCCAGTTTGTGCTGTACCTACAGTATGAACGTGACAGACGCATTTGCACGGCACCACGGCGTGTTCTCGCCCGACGCGTCGCGTTTAAAGTTAAACCTTTAAATCCTTATTGCTCAGAATTGAGCAGATCAAGCTTCACTTTTTGACACTTTTGACGTTTTTTACAGTAATTAATAATGGACGTCATCGTGGTTGAGTTTCGACTCAGTGTCGTTTGGCCGTTTTTATTTTTTATTTATTTATTTATTTTATTTTTTTGCACACCTTCCAGCTCAAATCACAGTTTACAGCCGCGAATCTGAACTTATTCGTCGTCTTTCGGGCTCTCTCCCTATCATAGAATAAAAAAGGTGTGAGTAGAGCGTCGCACGTGCGCATTCGGCGCGTAATGCCCAGCAAAAACCGCACGTTGCGTTATTTTTTTGTTGTAAGCATGGGTACATGGATTCATGGACGCTCATTCTGAACCGCTGAAGCAAAAGAGGCAACAATGCGACGCTTTCGTATATCAGAAAGCACCACACACGCATTCTCAGCTTATGACTTTAGCCAAGTAGATGATTTTTGCCCAGCAAATCGCGAAAAACACGCGTGACTGCAACATGGCACTTTTCAGAAAATGACGGCTTTCGTGACAGTACAACGTCACCGTGATCTTGTGATCTTTGCAGCCAGCCAATGCAGTGCATTAGCGCCCCCCCTTTTTTTTTGTCACAATGCATCCTTTTCCCTCTCTTTCTTATTTTCGTATTTTCCTTTCTCTTTTGCGTATGGATCCCCACCTGCCTGATAAAGTACCTATGACTTCGACCAATCCCTTTGAGACAGGTAAAAAAAAAAAAAAAGATGTGTGGCCATTTTGCTGTCGTGTGTCTCATTTTTCGCGAGTAGAAAGCACGAATCCATTTGAAACAGCATCGACGCCGCCACCGCCACCGCCACCCGCATCCGAGCCACGCAAAAAGGCCAAACGAAACAAGTGGAAGCAAACGATCAGCGAGCGGTCGCATCATGCCTTTTTTGGCTCGGCAAGTCGGCAAAAGAATAAGGACCGTCCGAAACACAATCATGGCAAAGACGGTCACGATGAAAATGCGCAATGGGACTCTGTACCAACCTACGATCAGCGTGCCGCGTCGGCATCCATCTCGACACACCCACCATCAGTCCCCTCGCACAGTTGGCTCCTCAAACCCGCCGCACAGCCACATAATTACGTGCCCGAAACAAATAACAAAGTAAAAGACGATCGCTTGCCTCGATATCGCACCAGCCTGCGCCTCCAGGCCGCGTCGGCGGCCGTCGCTCATGAAAAAGACCTCAATCCACAATGGCAGACACACATCGTTAGTAAGAATCCACCTTCGTCGCCCGTTCCCACATCGTCCGCTGCGCCCTTGTTTTATTCTTATTCAAACCACGACGACGACACGACAACATGGCCTGTCGCCGCACCCGTAGCACCCATCACACACCAAACTACGCATTATCGTATACCCGAGATGGACGATCCGAATCCATGGAGATGAAAAAAATGCAACTTTGTTGTTTTTGGCACTTAAAATATTATTTTTATTCACTACATACAAGGGGTAGGGGGAATTGACGGAAAACGCGTATAAAAAGGATACACACAGACATCGCATGGATGTAGAACATGAGGGAAAAGAGAGAAAGCCAAAAGAGGCGATGTAAAACTACATAGCTATAGCACAAAGAGGGGAAAGGGGGGTGAAGGGGGACCAGGGTGGAACTGAGAAGGGTAGGATAAATTACAGAGAGAGAAGGAGAGAGACAGAGTGGCCGATGCATCAGGAAAAAAGTAAAAAAAAAAATAAAGACATGCATAATGTGTAAAAAGGAGATTGGGAGGCGTGAGAACCGGGGGGAGGGCGTGCATCGGCATTACACTACTCTTGTTTGATGGAAATATTGTAGGCAGCAAGCATACGCTCGAGGTCGAGAACACGCTGCTTGTACGAGGATGTCTTTTCTTGCAAATCGCGAATATGTTCGACGGACTTTCGCAAAATTGCGCCCTTGTTGGGTTTGACGGGCGCCGTGCTGCTCGACGTGGGCGATTGGCCTTGCGCTGTCGACGTGATCTCTTCCAGCATGTGCTCGGGCAACAGACTTCCCAATTCTTGGATGCGGTCATTGATGTTTTCGCGTCGTCGTCGCTCCACTACGTAAAAAAAGAGAAAAAAAAGACGGGGAATTGCCCTTGTTGAGACGCATGACCGCTTCTGGCTGGGTGGCACAAGCATGATCCGTGTCACCATACCTGCATTGTGCGATTCTCGTCGACGGCGTCGCCTTTCCATCTGGGCTTGCAGGCTGTGCAAAGGAAAAGATAAAAGAAAATGAGTTTTTAGAAAAAAGATAGGGAATTGGTCGTTGATTACTTGGCTTGCTGCGTGTATTCGTCCTCGGTGGTGGGAGGGGGCATGTCCATTGGCTGGTGCTGGCCATGCTGCGGCGAGCCGGCAAGCAAGTTCATGGCACGATTGTGGAAACCAATATCGGCGGGCGCGGACATGGGCATTGCGCCATTGACCGGCATGTACGTGACATTTGTAGGCTTGTCAAAGAACACGACTGGCTTGGAGCCGCCTGCAAACATGGAATGACGCTGGTTGTGTTGCTGTTGCTGCTGATGCTGCTGCGCCGCGTGCTGATGGCTGATGTCCATGGGTCCAACATAACCATTGCTCATAAACGGTGCCGCACCCAAGTGCGGCGACGCGGCAAAATCATCGTAAAGGTGCATGCTGTTCATGTCGGGGCTGCGTGTGCTGTCAAACGTCGTTATTGATTGCATCAGCTTGCGCTTGGCATAGTCGACATCGTCAAAATCTTGCATCACCGTTGCTGGTGACATGAACGATTGCGACAGGCTGTCGTAATCCATCGCATCGTCTTGTGGACTGCGGTACAGAGGGGATTGGCCTTGGTGAGTCATGGCAAAACAAAAAGAGAAAGTATAAAAAAAGGAAAAGAAAAATGGGCTAGATGGCTGCGCAAGAGAAGCTGGGTCTTTTAAATAGAAGGAGGCGAAGCAAAAGCGGCTAAAAATAAGGTGCAGGGGGGAGGAAAAAGGGGGGGGGGTTGGATGACAAAAGTGGATTGGGCTTGAAAAAAGCAAAGCAGTAAAGAAAAAGGGCAACAAGGTGTTTTTTTTTAAAAAAAAAAAAGAGAAACGAAAAGTGAAAAAAGAGAAAAAGAAAGAGAGAGAAAGAAATAAAAAAAGGGGGGAGGGTGAATGAAATAAAAAAGGGGGGCGCGAATTTACACATAAAAAGAGAACGCATCACGGTGGTTTTGTTGAAACACGCGCCCTGATTGGTTCCAAGAGACAAAAGCAAGCATGGCAAAAAAGAACAAGATTTACAGAGAGCAGCCATGACACAAAGGTCAATCGACACGTAAAACAAGGTAATATTAGAAGATGCCAAACCATAATTGGACTTCAAGAAAGCGCAACAGAGCGACAAAAAGTGGGTTGCAAGACGAAAAAAAATCCAGGTACCACAAAACGTCTCAGTTGATCGCATCATGCGCCCTCCAGCCGTATTGCTTTTGCAGCGGAGTCGCCCTTGATGGTCTGTGCTTTTCATTATACTCAGCGTGTGGGGTGAGAAATGTACAGGGCGGCCGACAAAAACGATTTGCCAGCAGGGCGTCACACAACCTGACTTTTTTTTTTGCCCACCTGTTGATAGAGTTTTGCAGATGACCACCATCCCATGAGCTGGAACGCATGAACAGTGCGTTTCTTTGCAAAACTTTTTGGAGGGAAAGGTGTCCATTGGCAATTGATTTGTGCTCCTCAGTTCATCCATCCCCCCACCTTTCTTATCTTTTTCCTCATGTGAAGCGGTTGTGCCCACATTTTTAATGATTTTGACATTATAAATTGCAAGAAAATGGCGTGCCGTCCATGAATAAAATGCCATGGTCCATCCACATGCTGAGCCCATTTCCCAAAAAATTGTCCACGAGCGCCCCCATCGCGGTTAATCGATGGCCCTACAAGCAAATGAGCGCACCCCCCTTCTTGATGGCTAGCTCATTGAACCCCACCCCCACTTTTAAACGATGAACGTGGTCATTTACTTGCCATTTCCAGGCGTGCGTGCCCTTTGACTTGCCTTTTCGCTTCAATTTCGTATTCCTTCTGTTTTTGGGGGCAGGCACTGCAAGCTCACACGCAAAAAGTTGAACTTTAAACTCAATTGTGTCTCTTTGCATGCTGCCAGGTTGTCGTCATCATCGCATCAGCCGCCCATCGCCCCCAATTGCCTCGTCCACGTACCATCCCCACTGTCGCAGTCTTCCCCCCCCCCCACCGCGCCTCTTTCTCGGTCCCC
>KV441914.1:271117-293951 GCA_001650995.1 Gongronella sp. w5
CCCCCCCCCCGCGCCTCTTTTTCGGTCCCCATGGTCTTTTTTTTTTTTTTTTGTTCCTTGGAAATGACTTTTGGATGATCAACCTTTACTGGCACTAGCTGACCATTTGCATTGACATCATCTCCGAAAATTATTAAAAAAGGGGGTGAGGATGCAATTAAAAATCACTCGCCTCCGACTTTAATGCAATTATGTCATGGCATACATCTTGGAAAACCTTGTAATCAATGGAAAAAAAATGAGTGAAGACCCGGACGGAATGCATCTTTTTTTTACGATGATGACGACAATATGCTTTTTTTCTCCTTTTGCCGTTTCGCGCGCAAAAGACGTGGTGCACAAGTGATCCATACCTTGCATATCGGCGCGCGATTGCCAAGGGACCCCAACAAACCCGGAGATACGTCCACACGCCATCGCGCATGGAAAAAAAAGTAGGATAAAAATGAAAAGGCTGCATTGACCGCCCCACAAAAGGCTTATTACTCGCCCCATGCCCTTTTTGAGTAAGGCGTATAAAAAAAAGGGAGCCTGGATCATTCATGCAGCCAATTGGCTTTGCACCATGTGTGAAAAAAAGAGGTGTGACGGAAAAAGAGCTTTTAATTCAAGTACGAATGCGCCGCCACATAACTAAAGTTTTGAAAGTAGGCTTGAATCTCGGTATCGAGCATGTTATGGTCAATCGGCGTGTTCTTGATCAGCTCGGTTGTGAATTGATCATCAAAATTCTCGGCCAATGCGGGGTCTGTCTAAAAAAAAAAAAAAAGACAGAGAGAAATAGCGTGGTTTATCGCGTGTGAGGATCGTGCAAAAAGTAGTGTGTGAGTGTGAGATGCATCCACGAAAGGGGGGACGCGAGGGGGGCGCTTACAACGACAGGTTGAATGGGTGGGGTCACTTTTTTTGCGGCGAGTTTCTTCCAATCGACCTTTCTAAAGTACCCGTGCGTCTTGATGCGCTGAAGCCCATCTTTGCCATGACCCAGACGCTGGTTCGGATTCTTGCGCAGCAGCTAATCCATTGATAAGAATAAAAAAGGTCAGGACGGTGACGTGTGTCCTAATTGCGGCGCAATCTTACGCGAATGATCAAGTCCTTGGCATCCGACGACACGTAATAAGGGATTTGCACCTTTTTCTTTTGAATGGCATCAAGCGTCTTCTTCTTGTTGGCCGAGCGAAAGGGCGTCTGGGCGATAAAAACACAAAAAGCGACGGTGAGATGACGATTTTCGACTGTCAATAACTCGTTTTGCACGTTCTACGGGCATTGTGATGAAACAAGCGACTTACGTAGCCAGTGAGCATTTCAAACATCAAGATGCCCAGTGTCCAAAAGTCGACGGATTGGTCATAATGCATCTCCATGATGATCTCGGGTGCCATGTACTCTGCAGTGCCGCAAATCGTGTTGGTCTTGCCATCCAAGGACACCTTGGACAGCCCAAAATCGGTAAGCATGACGTGGCCGTCGGCATCCAGGAGGCAATTCTCGGGCTTCAGGTCGCTGCATGAAAA
Source organism: Gongronella sp. w5 (assembly GCA_001650995.1). NCBI lineage: Eukaryota > Fungi > Mucoromycota > Mucoromycetes > Mucorales > Cunninghamellaceae > Gongronella > Gongronella sp. w5. The sequence goes on from KV441914.1 coordinate 272,638, forward strand.
AAAGGGGGGAGACAAGCATGAGCACGCGATTGTGCCTTATTTTTGGGGTCCATTTGTCAACATACCGATAAACAATGCCAAGCGAGTGGATGTGCTCCAAGGCCAACACGAGCTCTGCCAGATAGAAGCGCGCAACATCCTCAGAGAACATGTGTTCTGATCATCAGGCACAAAAAAAAAAAAAAAAAAAAAAAAAAATCATAGATGCTACGCAGGAATTGAACATTACCTGTGGCCATATGAGTGAACAATTCGCCTCCAGGGGCATATTCGAGAATCAAATACAGCCGATCATTGGTCTGAAAGGCATACATCAGCTGCACAATGAAAGGGTGACGCATTTCTTCGAGAATTTGGCGTTCGGCCTTGGTGTGCTCCGCATTTTTCGAGTGCACCATAAGTGTCGCCTTTTTCAACACCTTCATTGCGTATAACCGGTGCGACTCTACGTGGCGACAGAGCATCACCTTGCCGTAACTTTTTTTTTAAAAAAAAAAAAAAAAAAAAAAAAAAAAGAGAAAAAGGGAGAAAAAATAAGGTTCATGCACCTGGCGCACGTCCCCTCTTTTTTTTTTTTTTTTGCAATCCAAGTTGTGCCCACTGAAAGCCGGGATGCTTCACTTACGCGCCACGGCCAAGTAATTTCAGGGTATCAAAGTCATCGAGGCTCACTTTGTTCTTTTTGGTGCGATGGATGAAGGCGGGGTCTTTGCGCACGGATGACGAGATGAAATCACGGCCCCCAAGCTCAACTTCATACGTGTCCTCGTCTACAGGCTCGGTGCTTGGTTCGGCGCGATCAGATGGGTCCACTTCGTCTCCTTGTTGATCTTCTTGGTGATCCACGGCGAATGGGACACGATGTGCGGCGCTGGACGACGGCAATTGGCATGCAGGTGCCTCCTCATCAATCGGATTCAGCGAAATGTCGGGCATTTGGCGCGTCAGACTGCCAAGGCTGCTGGCACTGCTACGACGGCGGCCCGCAAAGCTGTCGTCGTCATCAAATTCAAAGACGGCGCTCATGATGGGCAATCAAACGACAATTGTGGGGTGGAAAGGGAGACAAAAGAGATAAAGGTATCAAAGAGGAGTAAGATAAAAAAAAAAGGCAAAAGAGACCAAAATACAACAACAGTGACGAATTCAGAGGCAAACAGCGAGTCGACGAGGAACAAGACCAATATGTAAGAGAATAATGGTAAAGGACATGCACCAAAGATCTATCAAGGGTGGATAGAGGAAAAAAAAAAAAAAAAAGAGGGAAAAAAAGGGAAAAAGAGGAAACAGGCAATTTTGACTTTTTTTTTTTTCGTTTTTTTCTTTCGAGCCAATCACGCACAAAGTTCAAATGGGATGGGCAAGGGCATTCGGGCACTACAGAGGATTTTTACAAGCTCAAGGGTCAATGGGGCGCAATATTCCTTCAAATCAACTATCAAGGTAAAAAAGACCTTAAAGCGACAAATGCCATGGCAAATCGAGAAGCGAGCAAGATCAATTCGCGTTTTTATGCATGAATTTCACCCAGGGACTCGAATTGGCGGCATAGAAAGTATTGCTTGGAGGCGCAAACACGGGGTCTGCACACTTTTTTTTTTATTTTTCAAGTGGAGGGAGGGGCGGACGTTCCTTTTCCGGCATCTCTTTTTCTTTTTACTTTCCCTTGTTACTTTCCCTTGTTTTTTTTTTTTTTTTCCTTTTCTTCTTCTTCTTCTTGTCCTGTAGACGCTCCTCCCATTTTTTGCTTTTGTTGATACGTTTTAACTGTTCATACTATGGAAGTCGACAGCAACACGCCACCTGAATATATGGATGAAGATCCCATCTCGCTCAACGTTGACGACCATGATTTGTACTCCGTGGCCGTGTTGATAGACGAGCTGAAACATGAAGATATCCAGCTTCGCCTCAACTCGGTCCACAAGCTCACGGTTATTGCCAACACCCTTGGCCCCGAGAGAACGCGTGCTGAGCTTATTCCATTTTTGCAAGGTAAGAGAAGAAAAAGAAGAAAAAAGAACTTGTTGGGGTGTGTTTTCCGTTCTCATCCCGTTAAAAACGCGCGTTTTCACTTTTTTTTTCCTTGTTAGACCTTATTGATGACGAGGAAGATGTGCTTTTGCAGCTTGCACAGGAGCTTGCGCAGCTGGTTAACGCCGTGGGTGGGCCGGAGCACGCGCACACCTTGTTGCCACTGTTAGAGAACCTTGCCGCCGTCGAGGACGCTTCTGTGCGCGAAAAGGTAAACAAGCGCGCGCGCAACTTTTGGGGAGCCCAATTCCCGCTCAATTCTCTGAATTCGTTTCTTTTTAGGCCGTCGCGTCGCTCAATGAGATCTTCCAAGTCTTATCGGAGGACCAGCTTGTCGATTGCGCCATTCCTCTCTTGCAACGGCTCAGTTTGGGCGAGTGGTTCACCTGCAGGACATCTGCTACGGGCCTCTTTTCCACCATCTACCCAAAGATGAAGCCAGAGATCCAAACAGAGATGAAAACGTAAGGCAATTGGAACTCTCGGGTCAAAAAGAAACGATGCTCAATTCGCTTTTTTTTTTTTTTTTTACCCCTCTTCCCCCGTTTTTTTTATGTTTGTTGTTTTAGCATGTACCAAAAGCTGGTGCAAGACGATAGCCCCATGGTGCGACGCTCGGCAGCCAAGGCATTGGGTGTAAGAAAAGCAAAACGCGTTCCAACATCGCGTTGGATGTCTCATTTTCTTATTTTTCGATGTTTTAGGCGTTTGCGTCCAAAGTCACTCTCCAGGACGTGTTTGACGCGGTGTTGCCCATGTTCCAAATGCTGTCCGAGGACGACCAGGACTCGGTGCGCCTGCTCGCGGTCGAGAATTTCACGCCTTTTGCTCGTTTCTTCAACAAGGAGCAAAAAACCGATCAACTGTTGCCCATCTTTAAGCGTCTGGCCGAGGACAAATCATGGCGCGTCCGATACATGATTGCCTCCAATTACGTAGAGGTAAAAAAAAAAAAAAAGGGATCCCACACCAACCCATGACAAAAAGAAAAAGAAAAATGAGCGATCACTCACGTGGCGTTCCCCTTTTTCTATTTTTTTTTTTTAGATCTCGCAAGCCTTTGGCGACTCGCTCGTGCAAGACTATTTCACCACGGCCTTTATCCACTTGCTCAAGGACATTGAGGGCGAGGTGCGCACGGCTGCCGCCAGCCAATTGCCTGGTTATGCCAATCTCGTTGACCGCGCCATCATTTTGGAGCAGCTTTTGCCCTGTGTCCGCGACTTGGCCATGGACGACAACCAGTACGCGCGCGCCGCGCTTGCAAAGGACATCAGTGGCCTCGCCCCCATCGTTGGCGAAGAAGCGTAAGTCCATTGAAACTTTCTCATTTTGCCCCTCCAACCCGCCCATCTCATCTTTTTTTTAATAGTACCACCGAGTTTTTGCTACCAACCTTCCTGCAGCAATTGACCGATGACTTCCCTGATGTCCGATTAAACGTCATCTCCAACCTAGATGTCATCAACAAAGGTATAAAACGCTCAATGGCCTCGTAAATGCCGCTAACCCGCGTTTTTCTCGCTCTTTCTTATCCAGCGATTGGCATTGAGCGATTATCGCAGGCGCTGCTACCGGCTATTGTAGAGCTGTCTGAGGACAAGCAATGGCGCATTCGCCTGGCAATCATTGAGTACATTCCCTTGCTTGCCAAACAATTTGGACCCGACTTTTTCGAAGAAAAGCTGCTGGATTTGTGCATGTCGTGGCTGCGCGACTTGGTGTTCTCCATCCGCGAGGCCGCCACCGTCAACCTCAAGAAGCTGGCCGAGGTCTTTGGCCCTGAATGGGCAAAGAGCGTCATCATTCCACGCGTCCTTAAAATGACCATGGATGAGAATTACCTGCACCGCATGACCACCCTGTTTGCCCTCACGGTAGGCACAAGAGCCAAAATGAGACAAAAAGAGACAAAAGAACGCGCTTTGACGCGCTTCCACACGCGTCTAAACATATCCCGGACGTGAAACTCAACAATTGTTCCATTTTTTCCGCTTTTCGTAGGCCATGTCCGAGTCTCTGTCCTTGGAGGTGATCCGCGACCCCGTGCTGCCTACGATCATCAGTCTGGCCAACGACCCTATCCCCAACATCCGCTTCAATGTTGCCAAGTCGCTGGAATCTTTGATACCCTTATTGAAGAACAATGCCGCGGCCGCTGATTTATACACCAACGCCATCAAACCCGCTCTGGAGACATTGAGCAAAGATTCAGACGGGGACGTCAAGTTCTTTGCCAGCCGCGCATTGGAACTCGGCGAGCAATAAGGGCAATTTCGCGTCTAAAAACGTCCCTTGAGCCACCAATTCCCCTCCCCCACCCCACAAACACACACACAAACACACTCGCAACCTCCTCCTTTTTTATCACCTCCAATGCTCGCTTTCCTCTCTCTTTCTCTTTGTTCTTTTTTCCTTTTGTTTTGATTGTGCACGACGTTTTCCCCGTTCTTTTTTTCTATATATGCATCTTCTTTTTTTTTTCCGTCCTGGACGTGATTGACTTCTTGGGCGGCTGGCAGCCATTTGGTTCGCGCGAGCCAATTGTCGGGAATATTGCGTTGATCAATGCCGCTCCAAATTGCCTTTTGTTCCCCCCTTGTCACCCCTTTTTGTTGCCACCACTGATTGTTCCACTCTGATCGTACCAAAGTGATGGTTACCTTGCCGTCCCTCCCCCTGTCCCTTTCCTTTTTTTTTTTTTTTTTTTTTTTTTTTTTGGATTTTTATTTTTTTGCGCGCCAGCAATGTTGATTTCTAACAAATTGGCACTTATTTCCCCCCCATTCGTCGCTGTTGCCCCCTCTTATTTTTTTTCACGGCTTCATGTGTATTCATCTATTGAAAAATAAAAAAAATGTCTATTCGATATCTGAAAAAGGTCGGGAATCAATAAGAATTGGCAATTGGACGTCGTTTCCGCTTGCTGCGCGCGTGCCTGATGCGCGCACAGCCCGCGTGGCCATCCAAATGGAGCCAATGGCAGAACAGGAAGACCAAGGTGTGCCCTTGACTAGCGCAGTAATTCTCCGTATTAGACTCAGGAAAAAAAAAAAAAAAAAAAAGAGGTGGCAAGGTACCTGGTCATTTTTCTTCATTCATCGACACTTTTTTTTTCTTTTTCCCCTTTGCATAAGCAACGCAATGATCCGCCAGACACCATTAAAGCAGCTGGCCAATTTTTCAGAGAACAATGACCTGACCGACCTACACATTCCCACCATCAATGACGACAATGCCGAGGGCGTCATGGGTAGCGGCACTCTTTACGCGCACGCGCGCCGTGGTCAATGGCTCATTCTTTTTTTTTTAACTGTTCAATGCTCATGATAATAGGATTGACGGGTAAAAAAAGAGACAAAAACCACGAATATACACCATGCTGATCAAATAATCATCAATTAGGACGCATCCGTCTACAAAAAAATCAAAACCAAGCAACGGGTGTGTGGATTGAGAAGCAGCGCGCCAACCTAGTTGCCTACGAGTATCTGTGCCACATTGGCGAGGCAAAAGAGTAAACGTTTGTATGGTATGAAATGAAAAAAGCGCGCTTAATCTGTTTTTTTTCGTGTACAGGTGGGTGGAAGCTTGTTTGAACGAATCGATCCCGGCCGTGAGTATGCTGGAAGAATCGCTGCGCGACGGCGTTGTCTTGGCCAAGCTATCCAATGTCTTTTATCCAGGCACAGCGCCTAAAATCTTTCAAGTAAGCGAAATCTCTCTATTTTTATACGCGTCGCAGTCGCGTCACCTCATCCCAATGGTGCGTTTCAGGGCTCCAAGCTCCAATTTAGGCACTCAGACAACATCAATTACTTTTTTAATGCGTTGGAACGCTCGGAATTGCCCAAAATCTTTTGGTTCGAGCTCACTGACCTTTACGACAAAAAGAATATCCCTAAAGTCATCTATTGCATCCATGCCCTCAGGTACAATGCTGTTTGAAATCAGTGTAGGGTGGATGCGCGCATTGCAAGTCAAAGAAAATCTCACACTGATCCTCTTTTTTATGATTTCTCTTTCTTTTCGGGGACGGTGGACAGCCACTTGCTCTCTCATAAGGGTCTTGCGCCGTCGCTCAAGAACTTGGTGGGCCAATTGGAATTCACAAGTACAAAGACAAGAGGGATTGTGAAAAAGAAAAAATGAAGAAAAAAAATTAATTCTCTGATTTTTCCAACTGTTTAGCCGAGGAATTGTCAGCGACACAAAAGTCGCTAACGGCCACAGGCAACGCCATGCCGAATTTCAGCGCGCTCCGCCAGCAGCTGAACGAGTCGGAGGATCCAGGACGCCAAACACCGGAATTAATCCCAGACAGTGCGGAAACGAGTAAGAATTGGCACGCATGACACCGAAAAAAGAAAGAAAGATGGAGACACGTGCATGACAACACGAGATAGAAAAAGACGCGCTCACAGTTGAATTCATTAACTAGAATGGAATCAATATTGGATGGACAGCACGCATCAGCAGCAACTCGTTCAATGCCAGCGGCAAGTGCGCCAATGGCTTGCGGCCAGAAAGGAAAAGCGTGACAAGCAGAGACAAAAACAAGAACAATGGCTGGCCTTTCCACGAAAGGCATTGCACGCGCATTGTGTTGGTTTCTTGGGCCGCCGCCGCTTCAAGCCAAAAGTGGCCCACCGGCGCCTTGCATCCTATTGGGTCACACCGGTAAGATCGTATTTCATATGATAAAAGCAAAAAGGATACGCTCTGAAATGTCACTTGGTTTGCCAGTTTCAAGCCTGCTGCCGCACATACCTCGTCAAGCGCCAATTGCAATCTCTGCGCAACTATTACTTGCAAAACATGGATGCCATTATTCGTATGCAGCGCTATATTCGCCACCAGCTTACCGACAAAAAATACAATGACCTTGGTAATTAAAAAAAAGAAAAAAGGCGCGTCATCTTTATCTTTTTTGTACTTTTGCGCTAGTCTTGGGCTCCAATCCATCATTAAAGACTGTCAAATCCTTTGTGCATCTTTTGGACGACAGCGAGCTTGATTTTGACAATGATCTCGGTAAAAAAAAAAAAAAAAAAATTAGAACAAAGTGAATCGGATGAGATGAAAACACGTTTTTTGACGTGTTCTCGCTCTTTTTTTCGCGTTCGATCCGCCATGACGCGTCGCTATGCGCTTTTGGGTTATAATACTTTGCTCTCACTATTCCTTTTTATAGCTCTGGACGAATTGAGGCAAAAGATCACCAATCAAATCAAAGAAAACAATCGAATGGAGCTGTTTATTAACACGCTGGATATTCAAATTGCTCTGTTCTTGCGCAATGCAATCACCATGGAGGAATTGATGAAGCACAGCGGTGCGGCCAGGCGACGTCGCCAGCGTGCGCTGAAACAAAAGGCGCTAGACGGGCCACCCAAATCCGATCGTTTCTCGCTGAGTGGCATGGACAAGAGTAGCCGCCAACGACTGGATTACTACCAACAATTGATCTATTTGCTGCAGACCGAGCCAAAATACCTGGCGCGCCTCCTTGCCGCTGTCACCAATCACCAGGTTCTCGGCCGATGGTCAAATATGGAATTTTTAGAATCCACCGTGCTCTCGCTCTTTTCTTACGCGACCAATGCCCGCGAGGAATACCTGTTGATCAAGCTCTGTCAGGTACGACGAAAAAAAGGGCCAATGCGGCCAATTATATGTGGCTCATGCTCCGTTTTCTTAAAATAGCATTGCATCAAAGAAGAAGTCAAGAATTTGAGGGAACCCGAAGAATTTTTGCAGGGCAACTATTCTTTCATGAAGCTCATTGTCCAGACGAACAGGTAAAAAAGGGGCATTGTCCACAAAAAAAAATGCATCCAAGCAGCAAATCCCGCCCCAATGACGCGCTTTTTGTATTCATTTTTATATTTCTCGGGAAACAGAGGCGCTAAGGAGCGCGAATTCTTCAAGGAGCTTGTGCAGCCGTTGGTGAATTTGGTGATTAGCAATCCGGATCTGGACTTGGAGACGAATCCGACAATCATTTATCAAAAGATCATCAGCGAAGAAGAGCTACAGACGGGGATCCCCACTCAGCGTCCTTACCAAGTGACAGCGCAGACGGCGCTGGCCGACCACATTGTGCGCGAGCGCTTTATCGTGCATTTGCGTGAATTGCGGCGTATTGTCAACCAATTTTTAACCGCGATCACGAGTTTGCGGGAAAAGATGCCTTATGGCATCCGCTGCATTGCGCGCGAGCTGCGTCTCCAGCTTGAAGAGTCGTACCCGTCCATTGCACAAGAACAAATCATCAAAATCATTGGCCACTTTATCTACTATCGCTACCTCAATCCTGCTTTTGTGTGCGTAAAAGCGAAAAAAAAGCGAAAATTGCGCGCGTGAATTTATATTTTTATTCTTTTTTTATTAGCGCGCCCGAGCAGTATGACGTTGTGGACACGGTGATCAATCCCATGCAGCGCAAAAACCTGGTTGAGGTGTCCAAGATGCTGCAATACATCTCAAGCGGTAAATCATTCACGGAAGCTGATCACTTCCTTAGTCCCCTAAAGGAATACGTCCAAGAATCCAGCGCACTCTTTGCGCAATGGTTCGTGGAAGGTAAAAAAAAAAAAAAAAAAGAAACGCGTCGCACAATGAAGCTGCGTGACGCGTGTACACTTTTGCATTTTTCGTTTTTTTTTTTTTTTTTTTTTACTTTTTTTCTTTTTTTCGCGTTCTAGTGACCGAGGTGCAAAGTCCAGAGGACTATTTTGGCATGGATTTGTGGACAGACCGCACGACGACGCACAAGCCAGTGGTTTATATGATTCCAGAGGAACTTTTCCATTTGCATTATGTGCTTGAGCAGAATATCCAGTCGTTGGAGCCTGGGGCGAGCGACAAGATCATGTTCCACCAAGAGGGCGGGATTCCGCTCTTTGATCTGCTCAATGCGCTTGGAATGTCCGGATATGATGCAAATGTGATGTTTTCCAAGGACATGACGGTGCGGCTGCGATTGAGCAGCTTCCAAGACGGTCTTCCCATGGATGCGGCTAGCTGGCTACGCCAATTCCTCTTTGACGCCAAGCGGCTTGTCGTTTACGTGATCAAACACCAAAGCGGGCCTACTCTGCTTGACATATTAAAGTCGCCCGTCTCCATGAGGGAAGAACAGGCGTGGCAAATGTTCAAGCAGGACGAATTCAAGGCAGAAAACGACCTGGCTCCCAAGCGACGATGGTTGTCGCTTGGCACATCGGAAGAGCCATTGGATTTGGCAGAGTAAATCCCCCCTTTTCCCCCTTTTTTTTCCTTTATCTCCTTTTATTTTTTCGATTGATCGCCGCGCACTATGAATCCCCCCTCCCCGCCCTCTGCGCTCGGTCCAAACGCTTAGATATGGATGGCACGCATGAAATGGCAACGGTTTTTTTTTTTTTTTTTTTTTTTTTTGATTGCGCCCCTGTTTGTCACATCCCTCCCTAATAACTCTATTTTTTTTTTTTTTTTTGCTAGCCTTACGTTGACTCAATTGAAGAAGCTCGCCTTCCGTCTTGTGCTGCATCTTGAGCGGTGCCAGGTAATCAGCGAGGGCGGCGGATACCAAGACCTGATCAACATGATTGCGCATGACATCACTGGAAAACACACGCGTCGCAAGCAGCGCAGCAAGGAGATGAAGCGCATGAAGAAGATGCTCAAACATCTAGATGCCAAGGGTAAATATCTGACGGATCAGGCCGGAAAATACGAGGATTACTTGTCTGGATGCATGAAATCCATGGCCAACAAGACATGGCGGTCGAAAAAGCCCAAAGCCGCCCTGTTTACGCGCCAATACTACCATTTGCGCGGCATCAGCAAAGCGGGCTTGCCTGTACCGCGCTTTGGCACGTATTGCTACACGGCCAAGCAATTGCACGATCGCAAGATCCTTGTCGACTTGAAATACGCTGGTGTCAAGCGCTCACAATATGAAAAGATCGCCATGGTGTTTTCCATGGCCGAGCCCGGCATCATCACCGTGGAGGCCAGCTACCAGGGCTGGAAACACGTGCCCCAGGAAGAACGGCACGTCATGGATACCGTTGCAAAGACATTGCAAAATGCCACCGTCATTAGGCTCGATTTGCATTACGAAGACTTGCTACAGAGCCAATTCGAAGGCGTGTACATCATTGCACTCATTGATGGCGCCGTCAAGGTCAATTTGAATCTGCTCATCTACTTTATCAACAAAAAGTAAGTAAAACAAAAAGAAAAAAAGAAGAAAAAATCGCGGGGCTGACACTTTATTTTGATTTTTCACGCAGGTTCTACTCATAAACGCGCTCGACACCCGACGTACGTACGTGCCACGTTTCGTAGGATGAATCAAGAATAAATTAAAAAATTAACTAAAATGACGCGTCGCGCCTGTTGTTGAGATTGATTTTTAATGGATGGTATGATGTGAGGTGTGCTAATGCATGCAATTGACACGTCAGGGCGCATCCGAGCGTGTCAGAATGGAGTGACACGGCCAAAAGACACGCTTTTAGGCGCGTCGCGCCATGGGGGTATACGTTTTCACCATGTGCCTGTTAAATCCATAATCGGCATCGTCGCTGAGATGCGTCTCATGGAAGCACTGGCGACAGAATTTGTCCTTGTCGCAATCGGCACACTCGAGGGTCGCGTCATCGTTGCAAATGCCTATGACAAAATATAAAAAGACGTGTGAATCTCCCCCTTTTTTCTTTTTTTCCGCCATTTTCGACGCTCTTACAGCACCAATCGTCGACCTCATCATAAAGATCATTGACTTCCAAGGGCTTTGGCACAGATCCACGCGGTCCATGAGCCTTGGATGGCTCTGCAAGGATGTTGTCGGGCAATTTTGTGCTTTTTAGAGCAAGATAGCGCTTTTCCATATCGTCGTCCTGAGTTTTGAGAACCTTTTCGTATTTGGACTCGACGGCCACCTGATCTTTGATCTGATTGAGTAATTCATGGGTGTCGTCTGGGGTCGGATCGACGTGATTGTCGAGAAACGCGGCCTGGACGGCATCGAGATGATGGGACGACGGGTGCGTGCGCATGGATGGCCCAATTGGCTTTTCAGAGAGAATGTCGGCAAGGTAATCATCGTCCTCGTCACTTTCACCGTCCAATTTGACCTCGGCCAGCAGTCGATCCACCTACTTGGATTTGATGAGACGCCTTCTAAAACTCCTAGATCAACAGCGCGTCCCCCTGATTGCCCCCCTTCCTCCCCCTGCATCTTTTTCCGCAATTTCACTTTCCATGGGTTTGCCCAATTTGGTCATGGCGGATTCTTACCTCATCCTCGCCTATTGTGAGATCGTACGAGCGGTCCGCCACGGTCGGCGCCGACGAAAAGACATGCTCAAACCGCGAAGCGAGCTCAGCACTAAAGAAAACGATAAAAAGGATAATTAGCAAGAGCACGCGCAGTCCATCAAAATGGGGTAAAATGGGGCTCACTCGGAGGGAAGAGGCGCGTGTTCTCTTTTCAAATTGGCTACGCGCTTTGCAAAGTCATCGTCGTTGTTGTTGGCCATGGGGTGCAAAACGAAAAGGAGAAAAAAAAAAAGAGAGAAAGGAGGCGGGCGGGCTGGGGCTTTCCTACGACCTTTTTGGCCCGCTTTCCAGGGCCCGATCCCCAAAAGGCAACTGTTGCCTTTTCTTTTTTGGCGAGCTGGGCCGAGGGCTCTTTTTTATTGCGCTCTTTTTTTGCTTTTGTGTTCCTTTCTTTCGCCTCTTTTCCTCCCTTTCATCGCCGTCACCTGGTTCAACTTAACTATGGCTGCGCCCGACGATACCTTTTATGCTCTTGCGCTTGACCACGACCAGGAATTCATGATAAAACAGCGTTATCGCGTCATACGCAAGGTCGGTGCAGGTTCCTACGGCACCGTCGTCAGCGCTATTGACACACATACAAAAGAGTGTAAGTGAACTCTTTCTTGTTGACGCGCAATTCTCTTTTTTCTCACCCCCTTTTACGCATATTTCTCTTTTTTTTTCTTATTTTCTTTTTTTTTCCTTTTTTCTAGTTGTCGCTATCAAGAAATGTTTTCGTATTTTTGATCGCAAGCTTCTGACCAAAAGGTGTTTGCGCGAGATTAAGCTGCTCCGACACCTGACGGGCCACACAAACATTGTGGGGCTAAAAGACATCGATATTGTCAATGTGGCGTCATTCAATGAGATTTACCTGGTGCTCGAGTGCTGCGACACGACGATGCACGATGTCATTCACGCAAATGTGCCACTGGAGCCGGTCCACTACCGCTGGTTCATGTATCAGATCTTTTCCGCCTTGCATTACATGCACAGCGCTAATGTAAGCCGTTTGGAACCAGGTTTATCCCACCCCCACCCCCCAAAAAAACACGCTCACACGCCCGCTTTCTTTGATTTGCAGGTGCTGCATCGCGATCTCAAGCCATCCAACATTCTCGTCAACGAGAATTGCTCGATTAGGATATGTGATTTTGGCATGGCGCGCAGTCTGGTGCCTGACGCGTCGGTTGGCAAGGTGTCGGCCATGACACACTATGTCGTGACACGGTGGTACCGCGCGCCCGAGATCATGCTGAGTCATCAATCCTATGGAAAAGCGAGTATGATCCCAAAAACAAAAACAAAACAAAAAGATCTTATTTTGCTCATTTCATCTTTTTTTTTTTTTTGAAAAGTTGACATGTGGTCTGCCGGGTGCATTCTCGCGGAATTGCTGGGCAAGCGTGTACTTTTCAAGGGGACGGACTATGTGGATCAGCTGAAGAGGATCATTGCGATATTGGGTTTACCTGAAGACACGTCATTTTGGGATCAGGGCACGACCGAGGGCGTGATGGACTATATTCGACAATTGCGCAATGCCGATGGCGAGCCGCCCGCAGCAACAAGCATTGATTTCGCGCAATTGTTCCCGCAGTGCCCCGAGGATGGGATTGATTTGCTCGTGTCCCTTTTGCAGCTGGACCCTGCGAAACGATTGACCGCCACGCAAGCCATGCACCACGCGTACGTGGCCGAGATGCGCGACCCCCTCGACGAGCGCACATGCCTCGTGGACTTTGATTTCGACAGCTTTGAGCACATTCAGGACGAGCAAATGCTAAGAAAAGCCATCATTGATGAGTTTATGGATATTAAGCGACGCAACATGCCGTCGGCTGCCATCCCGACGCCAACCAACCGCGAAGAACTTGCCACCGGCGCAGGCGCCGCGCAGGCGCCCGCATCACGAGCCATTGTGGCCACCGCTGACCCGAAAAAGCCAGCACAAGCCGCAAGAAGCATGAATCAGGACGCTTTGTTCCCAACGGCAGCTGCAAAGCACCACCAACACATCATCCACGCACAAACCAACCAGCCAGCAGCAACAACACGCAATCCGTATTTGTACCAAGACGCCGTTTTATATACATCGGCCCAGGCAACGCCCGACGAGGACATGGATACCGCGTGTCTTTCTCCACACAAACCCACGCGACGCTACACAGGCAGCGCCATCTCAACTCCCCGTTCGCTCAATGCCACCGAGGCACAGCAACAGGCACTCGCCGCAATGCAAATGGGTCATGAAATCCCTCTTTTCCACCAAGTCGACGCCCACCCACCCACCACCATCATGGGACACCATCAATTTGTTGGCGAACCAGAAGACATGGATGAGGACGACCGCCAAGCAATGCACAGCGACGATAGTATCCAAATTGACCCGCATCGACGCCTTCTCGACCCCTCTGCCGCAGATGTCCATGCCATTGAGCGCCATCTCAGCCTCGAATGGTAGCTCCAACCGCCCGTTTTTACATTCTTCTCACATTGTCGATCATAGAAAAAAAAACACTCTCCCAAACTAATATCCCCCCCCCTTTGATCTCCATTGCAAATGTATCATAGTCTCTTTTTTTTTTCTAAATATACAAATATATTGCTCAATGAAAACACTTATCCATCCACAGCAATGCATCGTGCTGAATCAGGCATAAAAGAGCGCGTAAAATAATAAGGTTTGGTTGAAACACACGTTTTTGTGCATTTTTGGATTTTTGGCTGCGATGTTCTTTTCCGATGACTCAATCGCTCTCAAGTTTTTCACAATGCTTTTACAGTCCAATCAACGTCATTGTATGAAATTTGGGCCCATCGGAAAGAGTCCCAAAGAAACGAGCTTAAACGTCTTTAGTTTTAAATACTTTTCATATGAAACTCGCCAATCAAGCACGCCCATACCCCGAAAAGCGTCCCAGTGTGAAATGGCGACCTGGAAACCCTAGAAAATACGAGCAGGACCTAGCCTGCAGCTCTTGGTGGCGAGTCACCTACAAATCAAAATTTAGTCGTGGCGAGTGCCCAAAACCAAAATGGAAAAAATGAGTCTCCATATTCCTGCCAAACTTGCATCAAAGTACATCGCAGTGGTAGAAACCACGGAAAATGATAAAAAAGAGCGTGGTGCATATGTGCGTCGACGACCAATGGGCAATTTTGGATTTAATTTCAAAGGCGAATTTCACGAGAAGAACGCGTCGATAAAGCCACGCCAACGCGTCCATTAGAAAGAGAGACTCCAGGCACGTGGATTTGATTAGGAATTTGCGCGCGCAACTCGACGTTTGACGCGCTTTATCACGCGTCGAAAAATAATAATGATTTTGAAACCGCATCAAAGTTGCCAAAAAATTATTTTTTTGATCGATCACAGATGTCCACATACGCAGTGAGTCACGATTGTTTTGATGGTGTGCGTTTCATCAAGATTGAAGCATTTTTCGTTGAGGTGCCCTTGACCTGAAAATACGGCCTCAAATGCATTTTCCGACGAAACCAGTCAATGGGCCCCTGCGTTTTATTGCATTTCTGTTGGTAAATAGAGCGTGCGCACCATATGTATGAAGGGCGCAGCAATCCGAGGACCTAAATTTGGCGATTTGAAAATCCTCGACTGCACCCCTTGGAAAATCCTCGATTTTGAAAATCATGATCGCGCGCCGTCCAGCAATCCGAACGCCAAAAGTAAGAGCTCCAAAGGCCACTTTTGCGTTCATTTTTTCATAAAATCAAATAAAAACTGGAGGTTGACTGGACCGTTTTCCAAAGCTTTGACATTTTCTTCAATTTTTACAAATTCGGCCGTGACGCGCCAAATTGCTGCATAAACGGCATGGAACTTGGTCCAGGAGATAGAGACGCGAACGCGTATGATTTCATCCTGTCCCATGTGAACGATTGGACGAGCATTTACCTACTTCAACTTGAAAATATCAAATAAATCATATCTAATCGATATTTGCAAAAGACAAATTGCGGTATGCTTTCACACAAGCGTGCCAAAAGATGCAGAGCGTTGATGTCTCCTCGATTTGCCTGGTCGGGGTGGCAATATCCTAGGAAGATCTTTGTAAGTAGTGAGGGGAAACGTGGAAAACGTGGATTCACCCCGCTTGAGATCTCATTTTTGTTTTATTACTCGCAGTCTAGGATGGCATTATAGAAACCCGGGGCCACCGCGCATCTGTACATCGTTTGAAAAGGTCAATTTTTTGAGCCAATGGCTAATAGGAGCTTTGTTTTTTTGTTTTTTCGCTAACCAAGCTCAAATAGTGTAGATTTTTATTGTTAATGGCACGTTGAACCAATTGGTAGGATCAACGGGGAAGGTAGAACGAGTAAAAAAAAAAAAGTAGAAAGAGCAACAGACTAATGTATAAATCAAGCGCGAAAAAAAAATGCGAAAATGACATTTAACGCGTAAAAAAGAGAGAAAGAGAGACATTGTGCAATGAAACAAATTGGGCTGCATTAAGAGGGGACGTCGCCGTGGCTTCAGAAAGACTTGTAATAGCTGGCAATGGTTTGGGCAACGTGTGTAGTATTGGCCTGGTATATGTGCGGTTGCAAATACAAGGAAAGCAAGCTCTTCGGCAAGCTCGTTGAGGGTGCGTTGCCAATGATGGGCAGGAGATCATGCACTTTGAGCATGGCAAACGAATCTTGCACGATGCGCATTAAATTCGCGGTCATCAACGCGACGATAGACGCGCTCAACAATGCTGAATTTGAGACGCGCATCCATCGCCATAACGCATGGCTTGGCTGGCCATGTTACACAATATGCCGGATGCGACGGACGCGTCATTGCCAAACAGGGTACCTTCGTGCTCGCGGAAGGTGTAGACGGCGAAAGGCTGCAGCAATGGATTTCAATTCGACGTGAAGGAGAACCGCGACGCAGTGTATGTGCTTAGAATGTCGAATTGGGCAGTCTACGTCGTTTAATTGAGCGACACGGCTGTGGGTCGCAAAAGAATCTTGAACGCCTCTAGCGTCATTCTTCTTTGCCACCATTTTGTCGCTCTGGGACCAAGGATCAATCTGCAACAACATCCATAGCGCCTCGTTGCATGTGCGCTCATCCAACGAGATTCTGTGCAAGGGCGAGCCATCCATTTTCAGCGTAGGTGCGGTAATTGGAACGACAGGGGACATAAAAAAAAAAGAGGATATAGCAGTGGTCCAAGCAAGTAGGCTGGATTTTCTTGCGTGTCAATCCACCAGTCATCCAAACGCCTTCCACGGAAAGCTGATAACCTGCAAAGGTGCGATGCAATAAAGGGATAAGGAAGCGAAAAGAAAACGCAACAAGGAAGAAAGAACAAAAGAAAAATCGCAGTATCCTGGCAGATCTATATAAAAAAATAAAAAAAAAAACTAACCAGATTGTGCATTGGTTTGATGTATTTATTTCAATTGAATATCATACTAAAGCTAAAGAATAAAGATGGCATCAAGCGGATTCCGAACTCTTGATAATGGCTGGAGGAACCCAAGTTCCGTTCAGCACTTGAGGTTGCGGATTGTAAAGGCGCAGGGTGAGCGTGTATGGACCGGTGGTTTGAGAGGGCAGCCAATTTGACTTGATCGACTCGTCCTTGGGCCCATCAGGTTGAATGTACAGAGTGAGAGAGCCATCAGAGCCCTTGGTTAAATTATCCGCAGATCGTAAAGCGTAACGGTCAATGGTATTCGGTTCCAAGAAATTCGCGCTATTGTAAAACGTGATCGACCAAAAGGCATCCGCGGGCGGCATTTGGTCCTTGGTAAATGTCAATGTGTAAGGGAGCGACGCGTTCAATTTGGCGCCAGTCGAGTCGACAACTGCAGAGGGATAGATAGCGTCTTCAGGAAGATTGGCACCAAGACCCACAAGGGCAACGGCGGCTCGAAACACATAATCGGTGCCATAGGTGCCAATACCAGTCAACCACATGGGCCAGCCGTTATGGGTCACGGGAACAGCTTTTTGAGCGGTCTGTGCTGCAATACTGCTAAGCGCTTGCGTTGTAAAGTTGGCCGTCAGGCATTCATACACCCGTGCAGGCTGCTTGAACGCGGTCTTGCTGCATGGTGTAAACCCAATCTCCTTTTTCATCTTCTTGATAAATGCGCGGTCGGCCTTGGCAGGCGGGTTTTTGCACAACAAACTGGCAGCCGTGTCGAAATGATGTTCAGCTGCCATGGTGTTGACAATGGTGACAGGGGACGTCTTGTTAATATTGGCGTTATTATCGATCACAGTTGCCGTAACAGCGATAGGGCGCGATGAATGAAGGGGATACTGCGTAATGACCCACTGCTTGACCAACTCGCTCACAAGGTCCTCGTCCGCCGTTGTCCCGTTGTGATAAATGCGACCAATGATCCAAGACAGGCTTGTTGTCGACTCGACAATGGTAGCATTGGCCGGCAAATGGTGCTTGCTGCCCTTGGGACCAATCAAGCCAAATGTGTACCCGTGCTCGCCGTTTAAATACCGACTGCCTGGATCACCGACTGTGTTGCTGAAAGCGTCCAAAAATTGCGCAATCCAATACCGGTTGCCGTGAGGCGGTATGGTCAATGTATACGAGTGCTGATCAAGATCAAAGAAGCCTTGAATGTAGCTGGTGTCCAAATTCATCTTGACTACAAAATGATTGTCGACGTTCATTTTGATCGTCGAAGTCAAAGCAGAGTGGATGGTGTTCGCCGACGTGGTGTTCATCAAGACCAAAGGATAAGTGTATGTGTACAACTCTTGCACCGCTGATGCAATGGCTGTGCAATTTTGTGGCTTGATTGTACCCGCCGCAGCTGCAGTCAAGTGCAAAGCAAAGGCCAATCCTCTTTTGACAATATGTGAGACGCGCATGGAATCAAAAAACAGGTTTTCGGGGAAATGCTGTCATCATGAGCAAGCGCACTCATTATATAGACAAAACTTTAATCAGCATACCATCATTGTGTGAATGCTCCTAGTCACTTTATGAGTAAGCAGGTTGTGCGCGTGGTAAAAAGGGATGTTGTTAAAAAAAAGACAATTTCCCACGAAGACATCACTTGTGGAAATGTATGCCAGATAGAAATTATCGACTTTTTATAGTTTCAACTATGTGTTGTAAGGTTTGCAACCCCACAATTTTAGTGGGGGTAAAGTTTTACGCGTTTCCCCACAACTGGTGCTAAATCGGCTGCAAGTGGCGAGATTCTTTGGTGTGTCACCAAGATATTCCATGTTTAATTAGATCGCGTCAGTCATTGGACTTTTCGATTGTCAGAGGGAATGAGGCTTTAGATCCATGTGACCCTGCGAGGGGCAGGTCCATACCCTCAGTGCCACGCCAACAGATCAATATAATGCTAGCAAACCTAACAAGGTTGCCGTATTTATTGATGAAGGAGGTGCAGAAAGAAGAGAATGGAAAAAAGGATCACTTTGGAGATATTTTAAAATCTAAGGCCCGCTTTATGTTACGCGTTTCAGAATGGCTGGGCAGGCGCGCGTTTTGGAGCCACTGGCA
Organism: Gongronella sp. w5; assembly: GCA_001650995.1. NCBI lineage: Eukaryota > Fungi > Mucoromycota > Mucoromycetes > Mucorales > Cunninghamellaceae > Gongronella > Gongronella sp. w5. The sequence goes on from KV441914.1 coordinate 291,501, forward strand.
GATCCATTTTGAGATTAAATTCTTGCAAATTGCTTGTTTTTGCATGACTTGCGATTTTTAATTACTTTTTTTCTACAATGCAATGAGGACGGGAGGAGAGGGGGAATCAGGAAAGAATATACACAGCGTCGCCTTGCGCTATACCATAAAACTTTAGGTCGCGCAGCTCGTCATTCAGGTCCATGACCATGCCTTGTTGTATCACATACAGCTCTTGTTGCGCGGCAGGAATGCCAAACAGCTTTTGAATGATGCTGCGCAGCGAACGCACGGTCATGGTGACAAGGACGCGCTTCGTCACGGTCTTTGTCGCACTGCCAAGCACGTCGTCTTGCAGCAAATCCGCCGCGGAGACGCCTGGGATGCTGCAAAGCGTGATGGATACCAGACGCTGGTTCAATGCCGCGCCCGACTTGCTGGCACCTTGCGTCACCAGATCAGGCTCCCCGTGAACTGAAAGAAATGAAAAAGAAAAGAAAAGAAAAAATGGGTCAGATGAGCGCGCTTTCGGCTCAATCACTTCCATTTTGACCGTATTGCCCCGCTCAATGTACCTCGGCATAGTGCGCTATATCTTGGATGCTTTTTCCTAATTTCATCATGGGTTTGACCATCACGAGTGCACACTTTGAGATAGAAACGTTCCAAATCCACTCGTTCTTTTGGCGAAATCTACCAAAATTTGCAAATAAGCACGCCAATTCTTGTTAAAAACGACCGCCAATCGGCTTACCGTGTTGCCGTTGAGCGTGGTGAGACCATGGACGCGACCGACGACCTGCGCCATGGCTTCTTCAAGCGGCAAACCTGGAACAATAGGAAAACTTGCTCGTGAATACCCATTTGCGATGCCTTTTTTGCTCTTTTTCTTGTACCTTTAGACACCGGATTGTCGTGGCAGCGCAGCCTGTTCAGCTGTGGCAAGGCGTCCAGCTGGTCAATGTGATGCCATTCTGTCAGCTGATTATGATCCACGCGTAAAAAGACAATTTCACGGAAAGTATCGGGCAAAAGTTCAATGGATGTCAATTGATTGTTGTTCAAAAAGAGCGTGTGAAGTCTAATTCCATTTTAAAAATAAAAGGAGGTGAGGGATGACTACGAAGAACCTCGGGATGTCAAAAAAGGCCATTACCTGGGCAAAGTCGTCAATGCATTGACCTGGTGCCAGTCGGTCAGGTTGTTGTGCTCCAAGTTGAGGCATTGCAGGTGTGGCAGGTGATGCAAGGGCGTGAGAGTGTCCAGCTGGTTGCCGCTCAGCTGCAGGTCTTCCAATTGGGGTACAAACGGCTGCAAAGCAACTACTTGGTCCCATGTTATCCTCGTGCCACACAAAACCAGCGTGCGCAAATGCAAAAAGGACGATCGGTGACAATCGGTCATCTCGCGTGACAATGGTGCAAGTCGCATGGCACTAGGAAAAGCAAGAAATTGGGGGGGGAACAAGGTGTCAGTCACGCTTTTTTTTTTCTCTTTTTTTTTTTTTTTTTTTTTTTTTTTTTTTTTTTTTTTTTTTTTTTTTACGCATGATCCCCTTACTTTAGTCGCAACGTGCGCAGATGCCGCAGGTGTTGCACAATGTCACCAAGTGTGTGCCAGTCGTTGATCAAGTTTTTAGAGAGATCAAGGTCACTGATCTCTGTAAAATAAAAAAAACGGGTGTATTAGCATTGACGCCCCGTGATTTCACCCTTGGCGCACGCTCATCCTTACGCAAATTGGCCGCCGCCAAGTCGCTCGCGTCATCAGCCAATGCAATTTGCATGCTCACCAAGCCAACGACAGAAAGACTGCGCAAATCACTAAAAAAGAAAAAAAAGGGACTTGAGCAAAAACTAGGACAGCCAAGGACAAAGCACACGTGTTCAATGAATCAAGAACGTACCTCTGCTGTTGTTCAATCTCGTCAAAGCCGACGGTCTCGATGACAACTCTGCTATGGCCATTTAAATACAACGGATCTTTCAACGTGGCCGGCGCCGCGTCGTTTGCCAAGTATTTCGCGCGCAATGCCTCCAAAAAGGAGCGACCTGTCAGCACTTTTTTGGGGCTGTCCCTGATAAATGAACCCAAGGTGCTCGACCTGCGGTCAAAAAAAAAAAAAAGGGGGAATTTGCGCGTTTTTTTTTTTTTTTTTCCTGCAGCGCCCTTTTTTTTCAAGCGCCTCTGTCTTTTTTTCTTATCATACCTGCAAGCAAAGTAGCTCTTGCCTTTGTGCGTGCCGTCGTGCTTGCCACGAGCGTCGTCGTCCCACTCAACACCGAGCCACTCGCCCGTAGACCCCTCTACAGGGCCAATATATCGAATAGTTGCGAGGTCATCGCCCACTTGGACGCGTGTGTTGATCGCCAGATGCCGTGTCGTGCGATCCATCAAGGAAAAGGTTTGGATAAAGGGGCACACAGGGAGGTGTGTGTGGCAAAAGCGGCAAAAGCAGCAAAAAAAAAAAAA
>KV441914.1:295858-366036 GCA_001650995.1 Gongronella sp. w5
CCCCGTCGCCCCGAGGGCAAACCCACACCGGAAGACCAAGAAGAAGGCTTGTTCCCCTACGCCCCCATCCCTGAAGAGCGCAAGATGATCCTCACTTACAACCTGGAGGTAAAAAAAAAAAAAAAACATTTGCGTCTTTATTCGTGTTCAATGGCTCACATCCACATGTTTTTCCAATCTTCTTTTTCCTTTTTCACTTTTTGTCCCCTTTTCTTCTTGTAGGTCCTTGGTATTGACAAGATTATTGCGTCCCCCGCGCAGCTAGAGTCGACGTCGCTGGTGTTTGCCTTTGGCCTCGACGCATACATGACGCGCGTGTCGCCCAGCCGCCAATTCGACGTCCTGAGCGAGGCCTTCAACAAATCGCAGCTCTTGCTCACCATTGTCGCTCTCAGCGTCGGTGTCATCATGACGGGACCCATTGTGCGCCGCAAACAGGTCAATGCCCTGTGGAAATAGGTCCACTGACTTGCAGTCTTAACTTTTTTTTTGTGTGTTTCGCTTATTTTTCGTAAATTTTTCTTCATTTTTTTTTTTTGTAAATGTGCATTGCCTGTTTTAACGTCTAGAATTTTTTTAAATTAAAAAAAAATAGTAAAAGGTTCTCACACGCAAAGCGCACCTGTGTATCTATAAAGTGGCAACACACAAAATAAAACTCGTGAGTTGACTCTTTTTGACATTTTTTCCTATTATTTTGTCGAAAAAATAAGCTTACCAAGAGCAACAGGCGACGCGATGGATGGTCGAGCAAGCGTGGCCCACGCGCGAGTCGAGTTTGTCAGCGAGCGTTGCAGCAGCGAGGACATGGGGTAATAAAGACGTGGAAAATGAAGGAAAGAGGAAAAAAAAAGAAGAGGAGGGGGGACATTTTTTGTTTTCATCTTTTTGAAAATGGAGGGTTGGATGGCGGAGCCTCAATGCCCTCTCAAAAGGGGTGGCTTGCTGAATTTCATGCTGTCAATTCACTTTTTTTTTTTCTCTTCCTCCCTCTCTTTTTTAACTTTTTTTTCTTCTTTTTATTTCATATTATGGCCGCCAACACGCTGTCAAAAAAGGCCAAGCGCCACGCTGCGCGCAAACAGACCAAAGAGGAGACCAAGGTTGTGCAAGAGGAGCCCGCCGAGCTGATCCAAGAGGAAGCGGCCAACAACTCTGACGACGACAGCAGCAGCAGCAGCGTCTATGCCGATGCGCAGGCCGATCTTCCCGAGGCGGTGCTCAGCGACGTCGAGAGCGACCAGGACGACGACAACGAGGCCCAAACGACATATATCCCCAAGAACGACGAGGTAAAACGAGCAATTGATTTCGCCAATGGCTTGGAAATCTCATTTTTCTTCTTTTTTTCTGTAGGCTGGCATGCTGCGCTTGCTGGATCGCTTCAAGCTCAAGTCGTTGCCATGGATTGAGACCATGGAGGTCACGTCGTCCGAGCCTGTCGAGGTGGACTTGACCAAGGAGGGCCAGGAACTCGATATGGCACGCGAAGTGGCATTCTATCAGCAGGCATTGGAGGCTGCGCGCATCGCTCGTGATAAATTCAAGGCGATGAACGTCCCCTTCTCGCGCCCCGACGATTACTACGCGGAAATGCTCAAGAGCGACGAACACATGGCCAAGGTGCGTCAACGATTACTCGACGAGTCCGCCAAGCAACAGGCGTCCGAGGAAGCCCGTCGCCAGCGCCAATTGAAGAAGTTTGGCAAGAAGGTGCAGGTGGAAAAGCAGATTGAGCGACAAAAGCAAAAGACCCAGATGCTGGACAAGATCAAGCTGCTCAAGCGAAGTAAGATTGCGCCCAATTGAACATGAAACAATTGGATTTAACCCATTTTTTTTTCTTTACAGAGCGCAAGGATGCTGGCGAAAATCTGACGACAGACACGGACTTTGACATTGCGTTGGAGGACGCGTCGGCCAAGAAAAAGGCCAAGACACAACAGCCTGGCAAGCCCACAAAGCGCCAGCTCAAGGACAAAAAGTACGGCTTTGGTGGCAAACGCGGCAAACGCAGCAAAAAAAAAAAAAGGAGGAAACGATCGGAACGCCGCTCGCTCACTTCGAAGATAAGGTTTGAACTCCGCCAATGGATGGGGGAGTGACGTTTCTGACCGTCACCGAGCTTTTGTCTCCCCTTGTGCAACTTCAGATGCAGAAACGCGCATCTGAAGATCATGCCCCCATTTAAAATGCAATCCCTGGAATCGCGTGCATGAAAAATAAAACAAAATAAAGATAGGAGGTGGAACGAGGGTCCATTTGTAGTAACAGAGTCGCACGGGTGCGTGCGATGCGCGTGAAAAAAAGGGGGATATGCGTAAGTTTTAATGGGTTCAATTAAAAAAAAAAAAAAAAAAAACAGCTAATGTCTAACAAAAAAGAAGGGATGGAAAGATGGGCGAGGGGGGCGGGGCGGTGAGGAAAAGAGGAGGATGGGCGTACATGTAAAAAAAAAAAAACAAGCAAAATAAATACTCTAAACAAGGGGAATGGCGAGACGCGGTGCGCCACGTCGTCGATTTGTTCTTTTTTTTTTTAGTGCTTGAAGAAGACGACGTCACCATCATCCTCGACGAAGCGGCAGTACTTCCAAGCGCGCCAGAGAGCCTGGGGCACGGGGGTGGCGTCATATTTGTAATGCTTGCCAAGAGCCTTTTTGATGTGAGCAGTGGCTTCCTCGGCGTGGTAGTGGGGCATGGTGGAGAAGAAATGGTGCGCAACGTGGGTGTCGGCAATGTGGTGGTGGAAGTAGTTGAGGATCTTGCCGTACGAGCGATCAATGGTGAGAGCTGCACCGCGCTGGAAGTTCCAGACCGATTCGCGGTAATGGGGCAGCGCAGGGTCCGTGTGTTGCAAGTAGGTGATGAGCACGAGCCAAAAGTTGACAAACAAGTAGGGAATCACGTAGAACTTGATCATGGTCATCGAGCCAAAGAGCTGGCCACAGTAAGTCAAGACGCCAAACATGGTCAACAGGCCAAGCATCGATTGGTACACCTCGCCAACGTTGTTCTTCTCAAAGATGGCACAGTACGGGTTGAAGTGCGACGCCCAGCCGGGGTACTTTTGACCAGAAGTGTTGACAAACAAGTACATGGGCCAGCCAAACAAAAACATGAACACCAATTGCACGAGGGACACAATGGGCGCGTCGTGCAAATCGGCGTGGGGACCATCGCCTTCCACATCCTTTTCACGGGCAGGGAGACCGACCTCGCTACGGGTCTTGGGCACAAAGACCTTTTTGAAAAAGGAAAAAAGGTAAAAAAAAAAAAAATGAGGCCATTGAATTCTCAATTGCACCCCCAACCCCCCTGCTCGTTGCCCCTGTTTCCCCGAAGCCGCGCCGATCAAATGTTTGCTTCTTTTGATGCACTTTTTTTTTTACCTGATCGTTCGTCATGTGACCCGTGGACTTGTGATGGCGCGAGTGAGAGAGCTTCCATGAGTGATACGGCACCAGCAGGGCAGAGTGGAGCACCATGCCAACGCTGTTGTTGATCGTCTAGAAAAGGCAAGGACCACGGGGAGAGAGAAATGGAGACAAAGACGTGAGCAGATCATGAATATTTATCAGATTTCGCATGCCAATTCACCCAATTGACACTTTTTTTTTCGTTTTTTTTCTTCTTTATCTTTTTACCTTGGAAGGGCTGAAGGCTTGATGGCCACACTCGTGGCCAATGACCCACAGACCAGTGCCGACGATGCCCTGGGCAATCCAATAAGCGGGCCACAAAAGCACACGGGCAATAGGCGACGAGACCTGATCAATAAAGGTCGCACCATAGGCCAGAGCGGCAATGAGGGCCAGATCATGGATGACATAGGTGAACGAGCGGAAGGTATCACGACGGAAGCAATGGGCAGGGATGGCATCACGGATCTCCTTGATCGTGAATTCAGGAATCTCCCAGCCACGCTCCTTGGCTTCATCCAGGATCTGTGTGGATTCCTTGGCTACGTTGCGCTTGGTCGCCATGCTTGTGGATTAAAAAAAAAAAAAAGGTGTAAAGAAAGAAAAAAGAAAAGAAAGAAAAAGGAGAAAGGGGTCGGCGTTATCAAAAAGGTGATGAAAAAAAAAATTTTTATTCAACGCCGGTCGATGGAAAAAAAAAAGGGGGGAACAACACTGCAAATAGGAAGAAAGAGGGGGGGGGATGACAGGGCAAATAACGAGGCAGGGGCAGAAAGGCAACGGATTGGATGACAGGCAATCTTTGACCAAATCGATTTTGGCTCGGCACCCCAATTGTTGGCCGCAACCATCGACCGGCCAGGCCCTGGGTTTCACATGCCTCTTGTGTCCTTTTTTCATTTCTTCTTTGCCTGGCGCCGTGTGCGAGTGGACGACGACCCACTACGATTGGTTCGGCGCTGGCTATTGCTTCTTGTCGCGGCTGGCTCGGGCGTATTGGCTTCTGATTTGCGAGCGCTTTTGCGTCGTGTCGTCACACCTATGATCAAAATTCATGCATAAATCTCACAAACAAGGCCCCGTGCCGCTTTTTTTTTGTGCATTTTTCTTCTTACCATCCTCTGGCTCGGGTGTGGACGCGACGGATGACTCGGTTACGGCAGGCGACGCCTCCCGTTTGGATCTGGAGCGCTTGGGTGTGCGTGCAGGCTTGTCGGCAGGTGTGCTTTCGCGCGTGGTATCTTGTCGATGCTCCATCATGTCATCAAAATCGTCAGCCGGTAATGAAAATTCGCGTTGCTGGCCTTCTTCTTCTTCTTCTTCCTCGTCTTCTTCTTCCTCTTCTTCCGCCTCCTTAGTAGTATTAAAAAAAAGAGTCGGGGATGGATGCAGATCAGCACAAATCCCAAAAGCGGGCAGCTGCAAACTTCTTTTTTTTTTTTACCATGTCATCCAAGTCCGCAATGGCAAAATAGTGGTCCAATCGGTCCCAAATATCTTGTATGCTCAAATTCGTTCGGCATATTTCGTTAAATTGGCGTTGAATACATAAAATGCGGAAGTGTTTGTGTACACCTAAAGAAAAAAAAAAAAAAAAAACAGCGAAAACAGCGAAAATGTGAGCAGACAGCTTCTTTATGTTGCATCATGGCACTTGTTTGCCATACCAACGGGCCTGTAGGCAGCCACCGCCTGCAGCAGGGCTGTTTCCATGGTGGGGTCCCACTCTACTTTGCCGCCGTCGTGGCTAGCAGGGGTGTCAGCCGACAAAACGGACGCTTCGCGTGATTCAACCTTGATATCGCTCATGGTGGTATAAGTTGGTGAAAAGCCGAGAAGAAAAAGGAGGGAAAAGCGAGCGCCATGTCAAACACCGCATTTTTCAATGGCCGGTTCTTTTTTTTTTTTTTTTTTTTTTTTTTTTTTCACCCTTTTTCACCCTTTTTCTTACCATGCCGTCCCTTCAAGACCAGATCCAGAGCACGTTCACAAGCGCAAAAGCGTCTGGAAACTGCTTTGTCTTTGAAAGTGAGGTGTCCACTAATAAAGACCTCTCTTTTCACCCTTTTTCACCCTTTTTCTTACCATGCCGTCCCTTCAAGACCAGATCCAGAGCACGTTCACAAGCGCAAAAGCGTCTGGAAACTGCTTTGTCTTTGAAAGTGAGGTGTCCACTAATAAAGACCATGGTATCGAGGTAAAAAAAAAAAAAAAAAAAAAAAAAAAAAAAAAAAAAAGGAAAAAAAGGCGACGTGGTCAGGTGGTGGACCCTTTTTCTTCGCGTGCCGGTTGAGCGACGTGGCCTCACTCTTTCTCTGACGCACCAACACCGCGTGTTTTGTATGTAGTTTCAAATCAATTACGTGCCTACGCTTGCCAAAAAGCCCGTGCCGTCAAGCATTCACCCTGAGAAAGGCAAAAAGCCCGTCAATCCCTTTTTAAACCCGGACCCCGCGCTCATTGTGCAATCCTACGATCATTACCACCTTCTGCTCAACAAATTCTGCGTTGTGCCTTACCACCTGCTCATTGTTACCAAAGAATTCCAGGATCAGTCGCAGCCATTGTTACCACCAGACCTTTTGATTGCCTGGCGCACCATGCAAGAAGCCTACACCTCCCCGGGCCTCATCTTTTACAATTGCGGCGACGAATCAGGCGCAAGCCAGCAGCACAAGCACGTCCAGCTTATTCCCCTCGACGGAAAGGGCATCCAGCCGCCTATCCAGGCCTTGTTCAACAAGATTGATAATCCAAAGCATGGTAAAAAAAAAAAGAAAGGCAATGCCCGTCATTGACGGGGTGCGCGTGACAATTCGCGCTTTTGTTGATATAGGCGAAATCTACAGTTTGAACGAACTTCCCTTTGTCCACGTGCTGCTGCTGCTGGATGCCAAAGTCCTCGAGAACAAGGACGATGAGATTGTCGAGGAATACCTTGGCGAAATGTTCTTTGGACTCCTGGACGCCATGTTCCAGCAATTGCGCATCGCAGACCCCGAGCGGCCGCGCGGCACCAAGGCATCGTACAATTTCATCATGACCAGCCGCTACATGATGCTCGTCCCGCGCCGCGCTGAGTGCGGCGTATTGAAGTCTTCCAGTGGCAACGTGCTGCGCCTCTCCATGAACTCCATGTCCTTTGCCGGTTTTTTGCTTGCCAAGACCCAGGAAGAACGCTCCACCTTGCAATACACAAACGATCTTTTGGCATTTTTGACGCAGCTCGGCTACGAGCGCAAGTCACCGGAAACTGAGCAGGAAATGGGAACATTGCAAGAGGAGGACACCGAGGCATAATGCAACGGCAATCAGTCAAAATCGGGATTATTCCTCAACACGTAGACTTGACATCAATAAAAAAAGATATCGTCACTCATCCCATCTATCATATGCGAGACCCAGGCGCGTGAAACGGCGCGTCGGAGTGCAAATGGAGACAAAGGCTGGTACGCTACTCGAATGAAAAAAAGTTTTTTATCATACAGTATGGTATCCCTTTTTGTGGGGCGTGTCCTCCGAATCTTGTTCATCGGGTCCTAGTTGAAGGATATCATATGATACTGAACCCAAAAAGCCGACGACGTCGAGTTTTTTTTTCTGAAATCTGATCACTCGGTCCTGAGAAAATGCATTTTGCATGAATTCAGGGCCAAATCAGGATCAAAACGTATCATACAGTACAGTACGTACCGTACGTACCGTAGGTACAGTAAATTCTTCATTCTTCAGTGCCAAAACAGGGTCAAAATAGCTTTACTACGGGGGTCCATTTTTTTCGAGACAAGCGCTTAAAAATCAGAAATCGGCTTGGTCCTTCTTTGCAGATGAATCCAAAATAATGTCGGTATGGTGCGACTCATCTACCGTATACTGTAACCGTCACTTTTTTTTGGTCAACTTTGAAAATTAATACCAAAATTTTCCCCCATTTTTTGGAAAAAATAAAAAATAGAAATGGAAGAATGGGTCATTGCGAACATTTTCTATTTTGCCGATTGTCTCTAAGAGGTCCGCTGGTTCCGACGCTACAGTATTAATTTTTTAAAGTGATATGTCAAGTCCACTTTAAGCGTGCGATATCATGAAATTGAGCCATCCCCCACCCCTACCCCGGCCGGATAAATGTTTTTCCGAATTTGATTGACTGTGGAGCATCGAATATTTTAATTTCAAAAGTGTTCTTGTGGTTCAGTGGGGCAATTTTGGCACGGCAGCATGCTGGCGCGTGTTCGATTCTCGTGATTTGCATTTTTTTGCACATGCCAGGCGGGGACCGCCTGGTTAATTTTTTATTTTGGCGCGCAGGTACGTTATGGTCAAGTGGAATAAAGCGTTGTATTTAAAAGAGCACTCGATCTGCATGTCAAGAGTTCGAATCCTGGTAAAAAAATTCTCAAAAAATTGAGCCACTTTCATGTTATAGATGAAACGCACCATATTTTCACAAATTTAGCACTCAGGGTCACGAAATATTTTGTGTACAGTATCATATCATACTGTATCGTGGTGAAAAGGGCATCAATCGAAAGAGACACACTTGGATGTCATTTTTGGATTGTTTGTTCGCCCGATGATGAACGAATTTTGCACGCTTGCAATGTCACGATCCAATTCGTGAGCATTGTCCACAACTCTTTTTTTTTTCTTGCTCCCTTTCGTTCCTTTTTGTTTCCAGTCCTTCTCTTTTCCTTTGGCCGCCGCCCAATTCCAACACCATCATCTGGCCATGGCTCGTGGCTTTCGAACGCACTCTCTCACAAGTCTGTAGGTGCTCTATACTTTTCTCGACAACTGGAAAAACAATTCCCGGTGCTTTTAACGTGTCAATAATGCAGCTGCTGAATCTGCACCGAATAGGACAAGTTTCACCACGATCTAATCAAACCTGGCAGAGAAAACAGCATTTTACGACAATTTCTTAAATGTCGATTTGCTCGACAACGGTCTAATAAACCTGTGCTTTTTATCCCAGATTTACAGTACTAACAAACAGTGGGCAGAGCACCTAATGGGATAACTTGCGGCGCGCTACGTATCATACTGTAGCTTGAGTTTTAACTTTTTGCATCGGTCATTCACCAGCCTCCTCCTGCAGCCCACTCAGCGCACAAAACTGTGCAAAATAAAAAAATAAAAAAATACCGGTATCTTACAAAAAAAATCCAAGCAATTCACGCACCTTAATTTGGAAGTGTCAAACCTTAAATTTTTGCAAAAAAAAAAGTTGACCAACGTACGGTAGGCACTTTTCTCTGTCGATCGCCGTTTATGCGTCACTCTTTGGGCTTTTTTCTTAAGTTGGGGCGACCTGCCGTGTTTTCAGCCAATAGCAAATTGTCGGAGTTATCTGTTTGGGATGCATTGATCATTCGGAGTTGGAAAAATCCCAAATTTGGCATTTTCTCATATTGAAATGTGTGACCCCTGAATTTTTCAAAAGTGGTCGTAGCGCTTTGGGAGTTTAAGCTTTTTTGTTGCAAATTTTGCGCTGAATTTGATGCGGCTAATTTTGAGCGGGGTCGGCCATGCAGGCGGCGAGATGATTGTAAAATAGTACGAATGTGAGATTTTTGGCATTTTCGAGTCTAAAAATAATCGGGCCCGGGTTCGTCTTGAGCACGCTACTGTAGACCAGTTTACTGTATGCCATGACGCATTTTTCATTCATTGGCAGGGGAGCGAGCAGGCTGTAAATTTTTTTCTGGAGGCGCAGCAGGAGGCCATCAAAATCTGAAAAAGACGCTCTTCTTTGCTTGGTGTTTATCATAAAAAGCGAATCTTCACGTCTGTTTTTTTTTTGCAGTATACTGTATGATTTACAGTATGATATCTTAGCGCCTTAGCAGCGCGAAAAAGCTTCTTCACTCTTCAGGCATCGAAACGATACCGTACGTACAGTATGATATCATACTACTGTAGCAGCAGCACGCGTCAATCAGTTTTTGTGATTATTCTGTCTACTACGTATCATACAGTATCATACTGTAAGCTTGAAAACATGGACTACTGTAATCAAACACCACATACGTACAGTGCGCGCAAAATCCCAAAATTAAAATAAAGTCTGTTAACTGCTTACGTGACTCTGTTTCGCACATCATTTTCTCGGGAGGTCGGGCGAGTCCGCGAGTGCCATCCATCCTGCGTTGCCGCACAGCTGCTGCACATACAGTAACATGAGTCATTCTTATCGAACAGAAGTAACTTCGCGTGTGTAAAATGTACAGTATGATAGACAGGTCACGAAACAAAGGCATGATAGATGCTGACGTGCTGAGTTTATTTCACAATTAAAAGAGAAGTAAAAAAAATAGGGAGAGAGGGCGACACGTGGCCCAAGAATGCACTACTTCCTCTACTCGTCCCCTAACCTTTGGCCCTGACCAACGTAAGCGACGGAAGATGGCGAGTCACTTGTAGAAACCGGAAGATATGAGCCCGTCTTGACAAAATTGGGATGCATCGTCAAAAAACCCATCTGCGGATGCTGCTCGATCCGCTGGTACATTTGTGGACATGGTGTCCATACGCGTGGCCACTGTCTTGTATGGTCTAAAAGCAAAAGAGAAAGTTCAAAAATAAGAAAAAGGCATGCAAAAGAGCACATTTCCATTGATTTTGCGGGCACTTGCATAGGTATGAGATGGCGGCGATGACGAGGTGCAGGATCAGCGAAGTGTCCGGGACGAGGAATAAGTAAAAGAGGATAATGAGCCACGGCAGGAGGTGCGGTGGGATGGGTATGAGTCCAAACAAGGAATGCTGCGTGGGCCTGTCTGCATTGCGCAGCATGGTGCCGATAGCAAGGCCAATGACCCACCCGGAAAGGCCCGCGCACCCATTGAACCCGACGAGCCAGTTGGTCGACAGGCTGTCGACGAGCCACACCAAAACGACATACACGACCGCAGGCACCACCGTGTAAAGACTGATCAGCTCATACACAATGGGCAGTGTCCCGACGGCTTGCTCGTGCTGTGCCAGGTAGGGTATCAAAAGGATCAAGTCGGTGATCAAAAATGTCGGAAACGACGCGACAAAGGGGTACACAAGAACGCGATGCACTGGCCCAAAAAAAAAAAACAAAAAAAAAAAAAAGGAAAATAACATTAATGCCCGCTCCTCGAATGGCGATGAAAAAAGAAAAAAAGCGAGTAATGCCATCGTGCTCACCTTGAAGTTGGTAAATGACCTGGATCATGGACAGGCGAAACAGCTCGTAAATGGTATTCCAATTAAGAATTCGGAGCACCAAGTCGACGCCGCTGATTACCACGGGCACAAAGACGGTCGCGCGTGTCATCAGTGGAAGACCCAAGACATAGCTTTGCACATGGGACAAAAAGGTGCGTGTGGCCTCGCCGGCGCGCGTGCGGCTGTTATGGACCGCTGCCCAGCCGCGTGTCGCACCACTATTGCTGCCGCTACTACTGCTGCTGCTCTCTTGCTGCTGTGGGAGATCTGGCATACGCGTTACAACCGGGATCGTCAAAAAAGTCAAACGCAAAAGGCAAAATGAGTCCCCCCCAACGCCGGAGCATCCGACTTTTGTCCCCCCTCACTCCTTTTTTGTTTGTTTCCAGGCCAATAAGGGACGCCAATTTACACCACGCCACACTCACGTGCCTGATTTTTTTTTTTTGGACATTTGCTGGAGTTTATTCAGTTTCATCTAAGTTTCGATTGTAAAAGCTTGAAAATGCGGGAAAAAGAGGCGTAGGATTACAGATTACGAGTACAAAAAGTAAAAAAGGGGACCAAATGTCGCACCATATTTTAACGGCTGACGCTGACGTACTTGGAGTAAAGGTCCAACGTGGTCGAATTGGCGTTCAATTCCTGGAAAACCTTGTCAATTCCTTTGTCGTTGTATTGATTGACGCCAAAGAGCTGCGACGCGACGTATTCGACCTCGTACGAAAGACTCCCGGCGGCATTGGCCTTGTCAAGGTCTGCATAGTATTGCGTCCAGTCAAGAATGGTGCCAAAGGGGCTGAAAATCGTGAAAAAAAAAGAGAGATCAAAACCTTTTTTTCTTTTTGGAAATTATGGGCGCAGCTGCGACTTACACCTTGCTGTCGCTGGTACTCGTCTGGTAATTGTAGACGCGGATGGCGGGATTGTTGACGGGGATCATGGATGGCGCGTTGAAAAGCAAGCTCGCAGCATTGGTGACAGAGGAAGGCGCCTTGCCGGCAAGGGCCTGGACGTGCTTGTAGCTGCCGCTGCCGGCAGCGTCGGGCACGATGGCGGTCAGCATGTCGTCTACGCAATGGAAGAATTAAAAAATTAAAAATGAGGCGAATTGCGCGCGACACGTGTTGTTTTGGTGCCTTACTGTTGGTGTGACCGGTGAAATGGCCCGAGATGACGTCGCCAAAGGTGCCGAGGATGTCAATGTACTGCGAATGGCACTGGTCCTTGTAGAGCTTGGAGTCGTCGTCGTCGTTGGGGGGCACATGGCCAATCAGGTACACTTGGACTTTGTCGGCACGCGCTTGCGTCAGCTCTTCCGTGAGCCAGTCCAGCTGAGCCTGGCCGGGCGTACCCGACGTGCAATCATCGACCTGGTCGTTCTTTGTGAAGAAGAACATCGAGTTGGTGTTCACAATGCGCAGCCCGGGCGCCACATTTTGCACAAAATAGCCACCGGTCTTCCAAACGCCCGTCAAATTCAGACCCAAGGGCTCCCAAATGGTCTCGAGCTTCGAGTACGTCGAGTCATCCGTCGTCAAAACGTCATGGTCCACCATATCATTGTTGCCAATTGTCGGCACCTTATAAAAAAAAAGGAGACAAAAAGCACGGTTCACATCTCGGATGACCCCTGACCCAGATTTTTTTTTTGATTTTGAATTTATTTTTATACTTTTTTCTTACCAATTTGATCTTGGACACGTCGTAGGTATCTTGGAAATACTTTAGGACAGCCTTGTGGTCATTAAAGACGTCATCCGAGGTGCGAGGAAGGGCATTGTCGCGGTCCTGGGAGCAGAAACAAACCAAAAAAAAAAAAACAGGTTAATTGACCACACTTTTTCTCGTTTTCTACAAGCTTTTACATGGCGTGCGGTGTCACCCGTGTAGACGATGAAATCCACGTCGGGGACCTTGTTCTTGAGGAAATCAAACGAGGCCTCCACAAGAGACACGGGACTGTCGCAATCGGTGTTCAGAGCGCCGTATTGGCCTGCGGTGTTCTTGGACTTTTTCGAGCTCTTGCGATGACACAATTTGCTAGGGTCTGTGCCGGCCAAGTAGTACGTGTCCAGATGGATATCTACAAAGGTGCGAGAGGGGGAGGGAGGATGATGAAAATGAGTGATTTGTGGCTTTAATGGCTCATTTTGCTCGGTCCACGGGGACCATTTACCAGTGATGTGCAGGAATTTGCCAGTAAGCGACGAGGAATCACGCGTCTTGAGCGCAATGGGGACGGCTTGCACCATGGATGACATGAAGCCTGCAAGACAGAGAGCAAAAGTGACCTTCATCTTGATGTTCAGGAAAGGAGAGGGGAAGTCCAGCGACTCTTAAAAGTGGAATGAATGAAAGAAAAGGGACTAGAAGAAAAGAAGGATCAGGTCGTTTTATATCCGTGGCGCCATGCTTGATTGCTAGAAAAAAAAAAAAAAAAAAAAGTTAAAATTCCATGCAGAAGGTACAGTGTAACTTTATGCATTGTAGGACAAATGACAAGCGTCGTGCGGGATCATTTCTCCCATCTGAGTTTAATGCTGTGCCAATTGTCAGATCCGTGCCTTTTACGCACTGATCGTTTATTACATCAGCATCGCACCCGCGTGTTGCACATGAGGACCGACCTGATAACCCAATTTAATCGAGGGTGGTGGCCAATTGCGACGGCAATGACGCCAAGAGACATTGTCAACAAGGGAAATGGGTTCAAGGGGATCAGAGCCACAGAAAAAGGGAACAAAAAATAAACCAAAGTGAGATCAAACGAGCCACACATCCTCCAATGACAACCTAAATTGGATCCCACGCCTGAGATTTAAGTTGCACTGTTCGTCCAATGCTTGCATCGGTTTGTGAAACCAACCATGATCATTTGTCCATCGGGGCGTCATCGACCGCGAAAAAAATTAGTCAACTAATTTGACTTTTCTTCTTTATTTGGCGAAAATCAGGACAATTTTTAATGAGTTTTGCGCGTGGATGATGATTGTTGTGTCTCTATTTTTTTTTTATGAGTGTGATGGTGGTCGGGACGCAGAGGAGGGTGAAGTGTGCGACGTGGGTGTGGGGAATGTCATGCGCGCCCATTCATCTGCGACGGAGATCAATTCAAACGTGTAGTCAGCGGGCTCGATGAATGGCTGTTGTTGTTGTTGTTGCGCGCGGTGCAGGGGCTGCTGCTGCTGCGGGGTGCGCACGGCCGGGAAATAAAATGGGGGGACGGCCATGGGTGAGGGTGTGGAGGGTGCGCTTGAGATAGGGACAGGGTGGTGGTGACGGGCAGGTGGTACAAATGAGGAGGATGGCAATCTGTACGCATGTGAATGTTGTCTTGGCGGCGCGTGATGGCTGGCCAGTGCATGGCCATGCATGAAATCGTCCGTGTCATCGTGCACATCGTGCATGACACCTGTTGCCGAGATCACTGCGGTCGTGGCATCGGCCAGCGACGTGTCCATGGACGAAGACGACGACAGGGACGGTTGGAGCGTCGCATTCGACGAATTGGACACATTCGACACATTGGCGGCGAGGACCGTGTCGACGAGATACGCAAAGCGCTGCTTGTCAATGGCTTGTGTGGTGCCCGAAGCGACCGATTGCTCCACGTGGCGGAGGCATTGGTGGAAAAGATGTTGGACGTGTTGCTGCATGCCGGCAGGCGGGGCCGCACCTGATGATGCATCGCCGTACCGCCAAAGAAGCGCCGACGTGCAGAGCAATGCAGAAAACGACAATAATGACGGAGGCAGCTGATGAGGCTGATCGGCCTGCTGCTGTTGCTTGGTCCACGCAATCATATGCGCAAGTGCTTGGATCACGTATACGAACCGCGACTCGGAAGGCGACGCGTAAGGCGGATCATCCCCCAAAATCAACATCAGCAGCGATAACTCGAGATCAAACGCGATCAGGTGCAATAAACGCACCGTCCAATGATGATGCCGCGTCGACGACAGCAATTGAACATCGTTTTGCAAATCACCGAGCCATGCGAGATCATCAAGTCGGTGTCGCCAGTATTTCAAATCATTGAGGAACCCCATGACGCGCGACTGCTGATGTGAAAAATGCCTTGAATGAGAATATGCGCGAGAAGGCGTGCCATTGGCCGTCGTCGGGCCGCTGCAGGAAAAAAGGGAAAATTTGAGAAATTTAGAAAAAACGCGGCGTTTTTTTTTTGTTTTGTATAAATCGTACTCATTGATGCCAATTCCTGAATGGATGCTGGTGCCCGAAGGTGGATGTGATGAATGCTTGGTGTGGTTTTGTGAAAAAAAGGCGGCAATGTTCTCGAGAATGAGCATGAGCTGGCAAAGTTGGGCAAAGGCGTGGATGACGCGTCGTTCGTCTTGTGCAGTCTCTTCTGGAAGGGGGCAGGGCCATGCAATGCCATGGATCATGTCGCTGGTGAGCGTTGGCGGGCGTTCCATGAGAGTGGATGCGAGGCGGTCCATAATAAATGCGGTCCACACCACGCGTTTGCGCAATTCCACGTCGGAAAGCGACATTTCGTGGCTCGTGTAATTAGGCGAATACAGTCCGAGGGCCACAACCATGCGCGCCGCCATTCCACTGTACATCCACTGCCGTGTCGTTGTGCTGCCAGCCGAGTCATCATCATAAAATGCGAGGAAAAAAAGACCCAACACCGTGCTGATGCGAGGCGCGTCGATAAACTCGTCGACCATCTGCCTCCCAGCCACGTAGAATGCATGGCTCTGCGCCGCAAGCTCGCTGTCGTGCTGCGCGGCATGCGCAAACATGGTGCAGAGCAAAAATGGGGTGATGAGCGGGCCATTGGTATCGGTTTGGTGGTAAAACAGGTGGCGTGGAAGCACGGCGCTCAAATGTGGGCAATGTGTATAGAACAAGCCCACCAATTTCAGCTGTACGGGCCTCGACGGCATGGGCCACGTGGAAAAAGACGACAAAGACGATGCCGGCTCAGAACTCCATCGCACACATCCGCCAAAATTGGCCCACGGGCTCGCGAGAGACGATGCAGATGTCGATGGAGCATGTGCAGCCGCTGGCTGGACAGTCAGTCGCGTCAATTCATCTGTCAACTGTTCAATCCATTGGTTGGTACGGCTTGAAAGCGGCGGTGGTGGTGGTGGTGAGTGTGAGGATACCGGCACAGCAGGCGATGATGCGATTTGAGGCGATGCCGATGGCGATGACGCCGCACTCGTGTCCATCGCGTCCAATCGAATGTACGAGTCGTCCCCAGCCTTGACAAACGTGCACTTTCGACGCCTAGCTGCTCGAAAAGAAGAGGGAGAAAAAAAAGGAAAATCAGCCATTTTTCCTCGTTTGCGACGGATTTGCCGATACGATTCTGCTCCTACACCTCAACAGATCATTGTATGCAATTCGAATTACCTTTGCACTGCGGGGAAAAAAAACGGCAGAAAAAAAAAAGAAAACAGGCGTCGATGAGCATGAAACAGGTTCTTTTGCCGATTTTCTCTCTCTCTCTTTTTTTTTTTTTTGGCTGAGCACAGGCATTCATTCATTCTTACTTGCATACAAGGCTGCTTGCCGTCGCACTGCAATTATAAAAAGGGGGGAGGGAAGTAAGGAATCATGGCAACGGGGCACAAAATTTAAAAAAAATCGAGATTTTACCTTTATTTTCTTGACACGGCATGGGTGACATGCCCTTCCACCTTGAAGTCGCTTGTGTCGGCTGTCATCTATCATACAAGCAAACGAGGTTAGTCAACAAGAAGCTGGGGATAAAAAAAAAGGGGGAGGACGCCATAAAACGTAGTAAAGGGAACAAAAAAAAAAACGACACACCTTTCAGGGGGAGCTCCAGGGTGGCAAACATTGCACCCTATACCGTAAAAAGAGCTGGAGGAGGCGGAAAACAGTGACAGTCGAGAAGCAACAGAGCACAACAAGAAGCACGGAATCAAAACCAGAGGTTGGGGGAACGAGAAAAAGAGGTGCAAGAAAGAAAAAGGTGTGGGGAAGGAGCGGACTTTATTTGTAAGGGAAAGAGAAGCCAATCATCATGGACCGACAATGGTCTTCAAATTCAAAGCGTATAAAAAAAAAAAAGGAACGAACATACACACATGGAGAAAAAGCTTGAGGAATCGACATATAAATTATCATTATCTTTGAGGAATGGAGGTATCTAGGGGGTAAATTATACATCAAAATGAAGAAAGAAAGAAGGAAAGAAAGAAAAAAAGGCTACGATTGCACGACGCGCTGGATGCGGCCGCATTCAGCAAGATGCTCGCCGCGATACTTGATGATATATTGGCCATTGCCACGCCATGTCACTGTTTTGTTCACCGTGCATCCCTAATTTGATAAAAAAAAAAAAGTCAGACGCATGGTCCTCTTTGTGGCATGGAAAAAAGTAAAGTGTTACCTTGATGCCATTGGCACACTTGTAATAGATGCTCTTGTTGCCTGTTTTCTTTTGAATGGTGTTGCCATTGTTGCGCCATTGATGGCCATCATTGAATGGATGCTGTGTGGTCTCGACAATCTTGGTGATGGGCTGCATTTCACGTCGCCGGCGTGGGCGACTAGGATATGTATACGGGTCGTAGCGGAACGACGTGGAAAATGGCATTGCTTCGTCATGCGACGCGCGTTGCGACGCATTGTGCGGCACATTGTGTGACGAGTTATGTGATGGGCCATGCGAACCGTAAGGATGGTGTGAGTAGAGATCACTTGTGCCACTGGAAAATTAAAATTAAAATTAAAAAGAAAAAGAAAAAGAAAAAAACCAAAAAACTGGGTCAGTCGCCGGGGAAAAGGAAAAAAAAAAAAAAAAGAGGAAAAAGGGCTTACGTGGTGGGCAGAGAGGAGAGAAAATCGGACGCATCCGAGGGCACAATATAAGAATCGTCCTTTGATGGCAATTGAGCATGATCATGATGCGGCAATGTCGAAAGAAGATCATGTTGAGTGGACATGGGTGGCGACATTAAGCCAGGTATCATATCATGGCGCTGCTGGGTGTGGAAGGGACGATGCATGGGCAATTCGTTGGTGGTGGGGTTGGTATCGAGGCCAGACAGTGCCAAGTTGCCTTGGTGACCGTTCATGGAGCCATTGGAGGCCATGTTGCCATGATGATGGCTGGAAACAGTGCCATTGTGGCCGACCAGGGCGCTGTGGCGATCATGAGGAGCGTGAGATACCGATGGAGGCATTTCGGCAGGCATTGCTGCCTGTGTGGCCGTGGAAGGATACGCGTACGAGGTAGTCGTGTTGGAAGTGGTGGAAGTGGATGGCGAATTGGTCAATGATGGTGTGGGTTGCGACGCGGGCTGGTGCTGCTGATGCTGCAAAATAAGCAGGTCCAATTCCTTCACCTTGAGCTTGGCTTCCTCGGCACGTCGCTTGTCTTCTTCAAGCTTGCTGGCAAGAATCATGCGCAACAGCTCTGGCTGCCCTTGATACGACATGAGCAGCTCTTGCAGCTCGTAATTGCTCGGCGGCGCATCAACAAGACTGCTTTTGCTGTCTTCACGCGGGCGTGTGAGCGTGTAATCGCTCGATTGAGGCGGAAACGACGTGAAAGGCACCTGTTCATGGTGATACAGTGCAATGCCTTTCAAATTGGGAGGAGCAGGTGGCGACACGGCAGTTTCGTTCTTCATCAATGGGTTAAAAATTAAAAAAAAGGGAAAAAGAGGAGGAAAAAAAAAAGGTAGAAATGAACAAAAAGAAGAAGAAAAAAAAAGAGAGAAAGAAAACAAAAGAAACAATAAAAAAGGGAGCAAGAGCCATTACTAAAAAAAAAAAAAAAAAGGGAAAAAGACCCTGCAACCAAGTTCCCAGCACAGACAAAGCTTATTCCATGTTTGGGTAGGAGCAGCAAATTCCACCCAATTTGCTTGGTGGGAGAAAAAAAAAGTTTTTGTCCCTACCCAATCAGCGGCTTGTGCCAGGTGCCACTAATCGCTCTTGTACACTCCCATCCAGTGCATGATGTCCCGACTCATCCCATCAGCTGCATCTCTCCATGGGGAAAACGAGCAAGGGCCCCGATCACCTGTCTTTTTTCGTTTTTGCAGCCTCATCCCAATCACACACGTCCCAGACGCGTGAATTGGGTAAAAATAGACGCCTGCATCCATATTAATTATGTAATTATGGTGCCAATTTGCCTTCCCCGGCCTGCATTGTGTCCCCTTCAACGCGGCACTGCCTTTTTTTGCTGCAACTAACGGACGCGCACTTGCCCGATCGCCCGTGGATACGGATGAATCAGACCCCTTTTTCCTATTTTATTTTTTTTTAGGCCCTTTCCCCACACCGGGGCTCCGAGGCTCCGCGGCTCCCTGCCCATGAAAGGCAAGAGTCATTGGGACGGACAACTGGGACACCTGGGAAGTGGGATCAAAACGTGCATCTACTTTTATTTTTTCATTTTGCAAGTTTAATGGAATCTTAGCTGGGATGCAGAAAAATGAAGAGGTTTCCAATCCAATTTCTCGGCGACGATCGCGCGCTTGCGCTTTTCCTTGCTGCGCTCCCATTGATCAATGACCTTGTCGCCCAAGCAGATGATATGCTGGCCCCGGTAATATTTGAGTGCGCCAATGTTCTGGAGCGTGTGCAAGATGTCTTGCGACGTGATGGACGTGTGCTGCGCAATATCGTCAATGGTCACATCACCATTGGCAGACAATAAAAAGTCCACAATGGTGTCTTGCCAATAGGCTCGGTACGACAACAAACCCAAGTCGGACAACGGCTTTTCCGGCGACCCGGTACGGCCCTCAGTCTTGGACAACAGGTAGGAAAAGTCGATGAGCAGCTTGCCAAACCCGTGGCGCTGGTATTGCGGCAGTGTGAGGATGCAAGCGACATTGTAATTCTCGGATGATTCCTTTTCTTTGCTGAAATAGCCAATTAGGTGGCACCCGTGATTGTCCCGTAATGTCATGCAGTAGAACAAAAAGGGATCCACGTCGTAGTACAGCGTTTTGTGGTCGAGAAACAGCTTGGAAAGCAGACAAAGATTGCGACACCACACACGTTGCTTGCGACCGTCGATTTCAAAAAACGAAATGTCTTGGTGCCTGTAAATCTCGTTGCCTGGCGGATGTTGCAGCTGACATCGGCGCCGGTGCCTCTCCAATTGCTTGAATGACGCGTAAAACAACATGCAAAATTCACAAATATAAAGTGTGTCGCAATACGCGTATTCTTGCGGATACGGCGAGAAATACCACGCTTCCACCTCGAATTGCCCAATCTGGATCTTGTTCAGGTTCTTGACGCGTGCAATCTCGCTGACACACTGCGTCATGGACCCGCTCGTGCGTAATTTTTCAATTTCTTGGTCTTTGGAGAAAACAGGCGTTTCTTTGCTGTCTTTTTCCACGACGGCGGTCTCGCCGTCCTCATCCTCGGCACCAAGCACCACCTGCTCGCTCAGATCCTCGCTGGGCGTCGCCACCCCGTCGTCTGGCGACGGTCTGTCCAATTCGTTGCTACTAGTCGTTGCTGTCGGCGTTGCAGTCGGTGTCGACACGGCCGTCGGTGTGCCAGACGCTGTAGGCGTCGACACCGCGTCGGCCGCCTTGGTCTTGTCCACCAGCTTTTTCTTTTTCGCATCCGCTTTTGGGAATTCGATCCCACGGCTGAAATCCAGTCGATCCATTGACACCCACTCATCCAGACGCTTGTTAAACTCGACATAATGCACGTAAAACTCCTTTGTGTTGCGTGCCCACAGCACCTCGGCCTTGCGCCACTCGGAAGTCTGATGCTGCGACCGCTTTTCCACAAAAAGCTTGCAGTTCAATGGCGACTGCAAAAACCGATTCATATCCTCCACCTGCGACTTGGTCAGACCCGCCGTGCGATCCACGTTGAGCAAATCGTCGTTCATGGCATAAATAAAAAGAAAGAAAAAAAAAGAGAGATTGAAAAAAGAGGGGTATAGCAACAAAAAAAGATAAAAACAAGGAAAACCCTGCTGTAAACAATCCTGGGGAAAATAAAGCGACGCCCACCATGTATTACCCCGATGCGGACTTTCAATTCCATCATTGGTTCCAGTGCATGAAATGGCGCGTCCAAAGTCAAAAAGGACACGGACGGCGGCACATCCAAGTTTATGGATATTGCTCGCCAATAAGGAACTACTTTTGGACATATGCGCTTGATCAAATCACGTGGGCGATGCGGTCGAATGGATTGTCTTTGAGAGATCGTTCCGTCGCGGGATCCGTTTTTTATTTTTTTCTTCTTTCAATTTGCCTCTCAATTCAAGCATGAATCACCCTACACGCCTCAAATTGCACGCGGTGGTGCGCAATGAATGGCTCAACGAAATGTACATGCCGTGCTTATGCATTTGATGGTTTAAACAAACGAATGATCCAAAATAAAAAAAAAACACCAAATCGGGCTTTTACTCTAACCTTTTTTGATCGGCGCTGGCCTGAAACGCGTACAAGCGTGAACTTTTCAGCTAAAAGACAATGTGCAATAAGCTTTGCGGGAGCCACAAATCATGGGGTGCACGCTACACGCAAATCAAAAATTAGCCCCGTCAGGCCTCCAACAGAAAAATTGAAAAATGGGTCACCAGAATGCCGCCAAACTTTTCCAAATGATAACCGGCATGGAGAAACTACCAAAAATACCAAAACAGCATGGGATTGACTTGCTGCTTGGTAAGCAATTCGTGATTATAGATTTAATTTCAATGGCGAATTGCGCAAGGAAACGCGCCCATAGAGCCGCGCCGACGCGTTCACTAGCAAGAGATGGCCCACATGCATGGATTTGACTAGGAACAGGCGCGTGTAACGCGACGTCTCACGCGGTTTATCACGCGTCGAAAATTACATATGACTTTTGAATAGTGTCAAAATTGCCAAAAAAGCATTTTTTCATAGATCATCAGTGGCCATGTATGCAGCGACTCAAGCTCTTTCCGGCGATATAACTTTCAAGGCGTAGCGGCCAGTCCTCGTTGAGTTTGCCCTGAGTGAAAAATTGCAGATTTTCGCGTTTACCACAACAACCAGTCGATAGACCACGGGGTTTTATTGCATCCATGTCGGTGAAATGGCGAGCATTTACCACGTGGGTGAATGTCGTGGCGATCTGAGGAACTAAATTTCGCTTTTTCAAATCCTCGACTGTATCCCTCGTTTCATTGTGTGTACCGCTACAGTAGATATGATTCAACACTCAACGTTTAAAATCTCAAATGCAGCGAATTCATGTGGCAAAACGACTGGAAAATAAGCGGAAACACTTTTTTTTTAATTTCTTTTTCAACCAAATTTGTTTTTAAAGTTGGATGTTCATGTTGACCTTGACTGTCTTGACCTAGAAAAAAGAAAAAGGTGAATTAATCAATACGCAGTGCCGATTTTAATTCATTTTTCGTTTTTGCGTACCTGGAGCCATTCTTTGAGACCATCTTCGCCATTTTCACGACCAATACCACTCTGGCGGTAGCCACCAAAGGGTGTTTGGACTTCCACGACATTGTATTCGTTGATCCCTAGGTGAAAAACGAGAAAATAATTAGAAAGTGACCATGACTTTTGACTTTAAAGGCAACCAGCCACGTACAGACAGTGCCGGCCTGAAGCCGCTTAGCAACACGGATCGCTCGTTGGATGTCACGCGTGTGAACAGCAGCGGCAAGACCGTAGACCGTGTCATTGGCGCGTTTGACCACATCTTCCTCGTCCTTGAATTTCATCACGACGGCAACAGGGCCAAAGATCTCTTCCCGAACAATATTTTCGGTTCCCTTGACGTCGGTGAAGATGGTGGGCTCGATAAAATAGCCCTTGTCGCCCACGCGTTTGCCACCAAGATGGATTTTCGCGCCGTCAGCCTTTCCGCTCTCCAAGTAGCCCATCACGCGGTCGTATTGGGTCTGTGACACGAGTGGACCATGCGCCGTCTTGGCATCAAACGGATCGCCCGTGACGCCCTCCTTGGCAGCGAGCGTCAAGGCAGCCACAAACTTGTCGTAAATGGCCTCGGCAACAAAAATGCGCGAGCCAGCAGTGCATCTAAGCAAATTGAACGAAAAAAAGCGCGTCAGACCATGCAAAGCAGGGCAAACGACGCGCTACTCCAAACAGGAACGTGTGTTTGGGATAAAAATGCGTCACGCGACGCGTTTTTCCCCACTTACACTTGACCCGAGTTGAAAAAGATACCGCGATGCGCCCACTAATTGCGCAAAAAAATTGTAAGCAAATAAAAAAAATAGTTTTTGACATTAATCAAGCGCTTACCTTGACGGCCTGGTCAAGATCGGCGTCTTCAAACACGATATTTGGGCTCTTGCCGCCCAATTCCAGTGACACCTTCTTCAGGTTGGTCTCTGCAGCGGCCTTTAGGATTTCACGGCCCACCAGCGTGCTACCTGTGAAGCTGATCTTGCCAATGCGCATATGACGCGCCAGCGCAGCACCGGCTTTTTGATCAAAGTCATTAAAATCAAGAAAAAACGCGTCAGTGTATCTAGGACGCGTCATCGATTGCCTTTTTTAGCGTCGTCGTACCGGTATTGCCATAGCCATTAATGATCTGCACGACACCGGGAGGGAATCCAGCTTCCACAACCAGCGCGGCCACTTTCAATGCCGACAGAGGCGTGATTTCAGACACCTTGACGATCATCACGTTTCCAGCCGCCAGCGACGGTGCAATCTTGCCGCCCAACAACACCTATTTTTTTTCATCGTTAGTCGCGCGACATTCCGAGAAAATGGCACTTTTGAAGCTTACAGCGGGGAAGTTCCAGGGCAAGATGCCCGCGGTGACGCCATAGGGCTGCAATTCGACAAAATTGAACGCGGCGGGGGTGTCGAGGACCTTGCCATGGATCTTGTCCGTGTAACCCGCATAGTAACGGATCATGCCCACCAGGGCCGGGATGTCAAACGTGGCGGCAAACTGGTACGGCTTGCCATTGTCCATGCTTTCGAGTGTGGCAATTTCCTCAATGTCGCGTTCAATCAGATCAGCCAACTTGAACATGAGCTTCTGGCGATCAATGGCCGGCGTCTTGCTCCACACCTCGTCATACGCCTTTTCCGCGAATTTCACGGCCTCATCTACCTTGTTTGCCTCGGCTGCATCATAAAAAAAATAGGGTAAGACAAAAAAAAACGCGTCATCACCCATCAGAACCGTCAAAAACAAAGAAAAAGAAGAAAAAAATGTTTACCGGCCTGCACGGTGCAGATCACCTCGCCTGTCGCCGGGTTTACGGTATCAATGGTGCTGTCGCCCTTGACAAACTCATTGTTGATAAACAGGCCGGTTTGAACTGGTAAAAAAAAAAAAAAGTAAAAATCTTGGTCATTCGGGGCAAGGACGCGCCGATCGCGCTCAATTTACCTTTGAGGTCGGTGCCATTGGGCGCCTTCACCTTGACAATCAGATCAGAATGGGTCATTCTTGTTTGGTACGTTGCAATTGCTTGACAAAAAACAAGAAAAAAACGTGTGGGAGAATTGAATTGACAAAGAAGACATGCATTTATAAGCGATTCATGCTTTGAATCGTGGCTCCTTGTTGTTACACGCCGTGGGCTCATCCTGTATTGCATTTTGAGAGTCAATTAGGTTTTGATCTGTCTGTGCCTAATTTTTTTAGTGCATTTTGTTTAAAAAAATTCCCCTTCGGAGCCTCACGACCAGACCAATTTCATGAAAATAACATTTTTCTGCCCTTACCTTTTTTTCACACACCAAAGAACGGGAAACTCGCACAAAGAGTAACGCGAACAAATGATCATGCATAGAAAAAAAACAAGGGACTAGGATCTACCAAGCAGCACGGGGGGTGAAACGATGGACAGCCATTGGCTCGAGGGTTTGCACTTTTTTTGTAAGGCGCGCCAAAGTGCATCACTCTCCTTGGCAGTGACGTGGTGTCGCCTTCCCGATAGAATGCGACATTGGAATGTCACGCTGGCGCTAAGCATCTGAGCCATCGCTTGCGCCTACTGAGTCCATTGCCCGGCAATTAATGGTGCCGTGCGGCCCGAACGCGCACTAGCTAAGCAAGACTGCAAGACGCGCACCAATTGACTGGTCCTGGGACCTCATGCAGGTCAAACATGTATGAAAACAGGTGATCCGAGCCCCCAAGCTGCACAATCGCTAGTGCGCACGTCTTTTTTTTTTTTCTCAGGTGAGTCGTGCGTATTTTTTTTTTCGGTTCCAAGAATTTGATACAAAAAGTTCGTACATTTTATTGTGTTTGACAAATGAAAACCATCGAAATGGAAACAATTGCATATAGAATCACAGCTTGGAGCCCATATTGACTTTGACAGACTTGCTTTGCAAATAGCTCTCCAAGCCAGCTTCACCCAATTCCCGGCCAATGCCGCTCATCTTGTAGCCACCAAATGGTGTCACATTCTCAATGACATTGTATTGGTTGATCCCTGAGAAAAATATAAAAAATAAAAAAAAAAAGTGAGTGACACAATTTATCAAGGAATTGGGACGCGACGGGGGAGGCCGGACTTACAGACAGTGCCAGCCTGTAGGTTTTTTGCGACGCGCAATGCACGCTCAATGTCGCGCGTGTGGACGGCAGCGGCAAGACCATAGACTGTGTCATTGGCAAGCTTGACCACATCGTCCTCGTCCTTGAATTTGATGACAACAGCGACGGGGCCAAAGATTTCTTCCTTGACAATCTTCTCAGTACCCTTGAGATCCGTGAAAATCGTCGGCTCGATAAAATAGCCCGTGTCGCCGACGCGCTTGCCGCCCGAATGCACCGTCGCACCCTCGGCCTTGCCACTCTCCACGTAGCCCATCACTTTGTTGAATTGGCCTTGCGAAATCACAGGTCCGTGCATGGTCGTCATATCAAATGGATCGCCAGATTTGCCCATGGTTGCCATTGCACGCAACCCGCTGACAAATTGGTCGTACACACCCTCTTGCACATAGATGCGGCTGCCAGCCGTGCCTGAGAAAGATGAGAGAGAGAGAAATGCGCGTCAATGGTCGCGGAAACCACGAAACACGCTTTTTTTGCTTACAAATTTGGCCTTGGTTGTAAAAGATGCCTCGGAATGCCCATTGCACCGCCTGATCGACCTCACAATCTGCAAACACAATATTGGGGCTCTTACCACCTGCACAGAAAACAAAAAGAAAAACAAAAAAATGCTTGCATTAGCCAAAAATCGCGCTTGACGTGCCAATGCTCCGTTTTTTTTGCCCATCACGTACCCAATTCCAAGGTGACCTTTTTGAGGTTCGTATCAGCGGCAGCCTTCATGATCTGACGACCCACCAAGGTGCTGCCTACAAGAGAAAAAGTAATAAAAAACAAAAAGATGTCACAATGAGTTTTGAAGTGCAACGGCAGTCCGCAATGATTGACCGCGTCTTACCGGTGAACGCGATTTTGGAAATGCGCATATGATGCGACAAAGCCTCGCCAGCTAATTTAAAAAAAAAAAAAGGACAATGAGCCTTCTGACGCCGTCCAATTTGTAGTTCTCTTGCTTTTTCTCGTGCTTTTCGCATGCTTCTTACTTGGCTTGCCGTAGCCAGAGAGGATCTGGACAACGCCAGGGGGGAAACCGGCTTCCTTGGCCAATGCGGCAATCTTGAGTGCCGAAAGCGGTGTGAGCTCGGAGGTCTTGATGATCATGGCGTTGCCTGTGGCGAGCGCTGGGCCCAATTTCCAACCGAGCATCGTCAGCGGGAAGTTCCAAGGCAGGATGCCACAGCAGACGCCATAGGGCTCGAGCCAAGTGAAATTGAACGAGTTTGTGTCCACCGTCTTGCCGTGAATCTTGTCAGCATAGCCCGCATAGTAGCGGATCGTGGCCGTGATGCCCGGCACATCCACAAACAGCGAATTCGTGTAAGGTTTGCCATTGTCCAATGTCTCCAATTGCGCCACTTCCTCCTTGTCGCGCTCAATCAGATCCGCAAGCTTGAGCATCAACCTTTGGCGCTCCGTCCCGGGCGTCTGCTTCCACACTGTTTCGTATGCCTTTTCCGCAGCATCCACAGCCGCATTCACCTTGTTCACGTCAGCTGAAAAGTCCAGATGAAAAAGATAAAAAACAGAGAAATTGGGACGCGTCAGCGGTTCATTTGTCAGGATATTGTAACGTTTTCAACAAACGCCTTACCGCCTTGAACTTTGCAAATCACCTTGCCCGTGGCCGGATTCACCGTGTCAAATGTGTAATCGCCAGCGACAAATTCATTGTTGATGAAAAGGCCAGTTTGCACTACAGAAAAAAAAAACGGGAAAAAATGAATTCATTATTACGTCAGCATGGCCTTGTGCTTAGTCCCTTTCAGGGTGGCGCCAGCCGAGGTGGTCACGTCACGGGAAAAAATGAATTCATTATTACGTCAGCATGGCCTTGTGCTTAGTACCTTTCAGGGTGGCGCCAGCCGAGGTGGTCACGTCAACAATCAAATCACTCATTGTACAATTTCAAGGGGAAAAAGAAAAAGAGGGGGGGTAAAGACAGGAAAAAAAAAAAAAGAAGGCGACAAAAATGAAGGCATTGGCGCGCCGCCTGCCTTTTTCTTGTTGCCGGCCCTTTAGTCAGGGTCAATGTTATGCATCCGGACGGCGGGGGAAGCCTGTTGAACAGCCGCCCTGGGAAAAAAAGATGGTAAGACGGAAAATGGCCCCGCCTTCCTATTTTATTTTGCCGCGGGCGACCGCATCTCTCCTCGCGGGCTCATTGGCTCTCTTTCGAATGCCCGATTCCGCGCTTTCATTCAACTGCATGACAGACAAGCAATTGGCGCGACACGTACGAAAAACGACAGCTTCCTCAGTCTTTTTTTTTTTTTCATTTTTTGGCCTCGGCATAAAGTCATTGGCCGCGCGATGATCGCTACCTCCTTATTTTCCTTTTTGATTTGTTTAAGTTGACCAAGGTGGCCTAGACAGGACCAGGAAAGACCCGTAGGCAAGCCTGGGTCCTCTCTTTTAAAGAGAGTGAGAGGTTTTTGGCGCGGAGGGTCCATTATGCAACGCAATGGGGCCAACTTTTGCTTGATATTCTGTGCAATATTGGGCATATCCGAACGCTGTGGCTTGCTAAAGCATATTACACGATGGACCTCCTTGTTGTAACAGTAGTGATCTCTTCTGACAAGGGGGACCCAAAAAAAATACCACGGAATTTTTTTTCAATCAGCTAGCATGTATTGCTGAGGTGGGTGCGGAATCCCCTTTTCACTTTTTCGTAGGAAGGGAGGGGAGCTTCACTTTTACTTTTTCTTCTTTTCTTCTTCTTCTTCTTCTTGATTATTAAAATACACTCTCAATATGAAGCTGCTCACGTTGACACTTGTTTTAGTGGTGGCTGTGACCTCGACACTCGCTGACAAGCTGGCAAAACGCTCAAGCGATTGCCCCGCCGCGGCAAAGACGTGCCCAGAACTCGATGTCAACGTCAATTGCTTTGTCGATCCATGCCTTGGCATCTCGTGCCCTGCGGGCTCGGTGTGCTGCCCAGATTACAGAAACGACTGCCAATACTTATGCTGCTAGGCACGCCAGCACGTCATGGGGACACCATGGCGATGCAATTGCGCATGTTCATGGCGACTTTCCGCGCAAAAATAAAAAAGGCTTCTTCAAAGCGTTTATTCAGCGTCCATTGGAGGGAGAACTCTTTGCAAGGAAGGCGTGTGATTGTAGGATGGGTCTCTTGGCTCTTGGCCAAAGTGGGTTTGCCTTGGTTCTCCGCACATCGTAGCTGGAAACTTGCGAAAAAGGCGTAAAAAATAAGAAAGGACGATGTTTTGCTGGTGACACAAACTGGATTTGGTTTGGCACGCCTTGCCATCCCGAGGACAACCAAGAAAAAACGCTTGATCTTTTTCTTTTCTTTTTTTCCTTTGTTCCCGGCCATTTTCTGTTTTTTATATTATATTTTTACATGTATGAGGTCGTCCATCGTCATACAGACCAAGCAAGTAAGACCAGGCACGGTGCGCGCCATGCCAAGCCAACACAGCAGCACAGGTTTCGAGTCGCCGCGGTTTCGCCCACATACCCCTGATGCCCAAGACAAATTCTTGGGCACGGCCATCCCCACACTCAATACAGATCTCGATTCTTCCTCCGAATATGATACCTCGCCGCGGGAAATGCCACTCACGTCGCCGTACGCGTCACCCGCGCCTGACGCGCCAATGGCATCTATACGCGGCAATACACTCGCCGTAAAAGTGATTCTTTTGACTCTTTCTCTCGCTGGGTAAGGCAAAAAACAACCATGCTGCACCTGGGTTACACTCTTTATGTTACATCTCTCATATTTATTTCAATGGATAGACTTCAATTCACATGTAGGACGCAAATCAAAAGCGTAAAATGGGAAAACACACGACTCACTTTTGTTTTTACACGCCCAAAGGGTCCGTCGAAATGGCCTATGGCACACCCTACTTGCTCTCGCTTGGACTGTCTAAATCACACATGTCTTTAGTATGGATTGCTGGACCCCTATCAGGTAAATGCAAAAAAAAAAGAGCGCGTGACAGGCTGGCTCAGACACATGAAAATGAGCCTCATCACTCATCGTTTTTTTTTCGGTTGGCGGGGATTAGGTTTGATTATGCAGCCGGTCGTCGGGGTGCTGTCCGACCGAAGCACATCCCAATGGGGCCGTCGACGCCCTTTCATGATTGGGGGCAGCATGCTAGTTGCATTGACGCTGCTCGTGATCGGATGGACAAAGGAAATTGCTGGCATCTTTGTCAGTGCCGCTGACGACGCTTATACGGTAGATTCATTATTTTGCAGTCGCTCAATGTCATTTTTAACGCGATTTTTCCTTTTTTTTTTTTTTTATCTTTTATTTTCTTGTTTTTTGCTAGTTCAAGGTCCTGTCAATTGTTATTGGTATCCTGTCAATCTATGTACTAGATTTCAGCATCAATTGCGGCAAGTCAATGGATTTCAGAGAGAGAAATTGACGCAAAATGAGATGGAAATGGAATTGACACGTTTTTTTTTTTTTTTTTGTAGTGCAAGCGTCGTGTCGCGCGCTAATTGTCGACGCACTCAGTCCATCACAACAGGAGCTGGGCACGGCATGGGCTGGGCGGATGATTGGTTTGGGCAATGTTGCTGGCTATTTTATGCAAGTCAACAATTGAAATGGCACATTTTGCACGCTCTTACGCGGTATTATTTTTTATTTTTCATGTCTTTTTTAGGGGTTACGCCGACTTGGCCAAAGTCTTTCCCTTTCTTGGTGACACGCAACTCAAGGTGCTCTGCGTCTTTGCTTCGCTTGTTCTTCTTGGATGCGACGCAATTACGTGCTACGCCGTGCAAGAAGCTGTCCAGAGCAGACAGCACCAGTAAGTCCATGAAAATCAGGCATGCCAATGATATGAAAGAGGAATTGACCGAAGACATATCGATAGACACAAGAGTCATCCGCTCAAGACGATAAAAGACATCATGGCGAACATCTGGCACCTTCCACGTGCGATCCAGCAGGTGTGCAATGTGCAATTCTTTGCGTGGATTGGGTGGTTCCCATTTTTATTCTACTCGACGACGTGGGTGGCCGAGATTTATGCAAAATCCACGCCTTTGGATGACCATCGCGACGCTGTTGGCCAGGCGACGCGTGCAGGGTCGTTCTCATTTCTGGTTTATTCGCTCGTGTCGCTCGCGTCGTCGTTCTTGCTGCCAATCTTTGTGCGCGCGTCTGCTGAGCGAAACGAGATGTCGACGCGCGTCCCACCATACCAATGCTTAACGCTGCCCGAAATTTGGACCGCTTCGCACTTTTTGTTCTGTGCGGCGATGCTTAGCACGTGGTTCGTGAACGACGTCTTGGCCGCGTCGCTGGTCATCGGCATTTGCGGTATTAGCTGGGCTGTCAGCATGTGGGCCCCGTTTTCCTTGATTGGCGAGACAATTGCACAGATCGAACAGCAGCAAGAGCGCGTCACAGCTCCGTCCACCCTGTACAACCAACGACAAGCTCGACTGTCAAAGCTGAATCTCGGGGCAACAGGCATTGGAACCTCTGGAGGCACGTATCAATTGGTGGGCGACGAAAGTGAGGACGATGACGACGCCATTGACCACCATGGGCATCCTGTGAGTGACGCGCGTCCGCTCCTCTTTGCTGCAGCAGACGAGGAAGGTGGCGTGGAGATGCACGATTTGCAACACGCTTCAGCTGGAGACGCCGGCGACATGGGATCCTCGCCTGACGCCACCGTGCAGGCATCCGCCGGCGTATATCTGGGCATTCACAACATGTACATTGTGCTGCCGCAATTTCTCGTCACATTCCTCAGCAGCATCTTGTTCCATGTGCTTGAATCTGGCGAAAGCGACACAATTGCCAACGACGACCCAGATGCCGCGTCCTCCGATGCAATTGGTGTCGTGTTGCGCTTTGGCGCCGTCATGGCCGCTATTGCAGGCTTCATCAGCTTTAGAATCAAATAAAAAAAAAAGAGCCATGTTGCAAAATTTAGAGAGAAGAAAAAAAAACACGCAAAACCCCGTCAAGGGCCGCGATTGTAAATCCGTCGGAGAATCTGTGTGCGTTTTTTTTTTTTTTACGCGCTACCAACTTTTACCAAGAAAAGCCCGCCCCTGAGTTCCTTTTTTTTTATGTTTCGCATCACTTTCGCATTTCTTTTCGTTTTAAAATATATTCCTATGAACGTCGCCAGTCGAGTTGTAATACCATCTCATGAGCATGCTGTCCGTCAAGGACTTGCTTCTTTCTGGAGGCGCAGCAGGCCGGTAAAGTCTGAAAAGCACCTTAGATATTCAAAAGGTAAATGCGCACATTTTTGTGCAATGTTGCGCGATGTTTCAGACATTAAAATAATAGCACGCGTCAGTTTCTGTCCACTGAGATTGAAACATGAACAGACCAAATACCTTATTTGTGTACAAAAATTCAGAATGGATGAAATTTGTGCTTTTGTACTTTTTCTCAGACACTCACTGAGATACTGACTGATTTTTTTTCACGCTCGCGGAGGCCCGTATTTGTGAGTTTGAACAGGCAGCAAGAGCCGAATAAATATCATGCCTGCTATACAGTACCAATATTGAAAATGCGAGTTTTCAGAGCCATTGCACACCAACTCGCCGAAATCTGAACGGTACTGTATATCTTCAAAACACAAGCGTTTTGATCGTCTTTGATCACAAACTTATTTTCGATGACTCGCACGTCGAGACGTTGGCCCGTTGTCGCGTACACTACCAAATTGGAAATAACCTTGCCCTCTTTTTGAAGGGCACGTCCTCCGAATCTTGTTCATCGGGTCCTACTGTATATTTGAGATGGAGGATGTTGAACACAAAAAGCCGACGATGCCAAGTTTTCTCAGAGATCGGATCACTTACCGTAGTCCTGAGAAAATGTATTTTGCATAAATAAAATCAAGGCCAAATTGGGTCAAAACGATCCCTGAAGGTTAACTCGCTGAAAACTCGACGCGATGTCCCCAGACTACGAGCGCCTTTACCGCGTTTGCCCGTTGATTCATTTGAGGTGACTCGTGCATCGGGGCGCTCAGCCGTTGCCGCCGTATGAGACAAATTGCTGCTGATCGTACCCCATTTACTGTATGCCTATGAAACTGGCGCTTTTTCAGAAACTCACTCAACTGGTCTCAAATTTGGACCAGTTGATGATAAACCCAATTCTTCAGCGGTGTTAAGTTTTTTCCCGAATCGGATCACTCAGTCGCGAGAAAGCTCGAGATCCACGTTTGCTAGTGAAAACTCAACGCAAAACAATATTTTACGCGTTTCTCTCAATGAGGCCGATCATCTGGCTCCAAATTTAGAACAATAGATACTACTCGATTCGAAACTTTGATGATTCCAAGTTTTTTTCGCAAATCGGATCACTCAAACCTGAGAAAATGCATTTTTCATAAAATCAGGGCCAAATCAGGATCAAATGTTCCCTTAAGGCTAACTCGCCGAAAACTTGAAGCGATATCCCCAAACCACAAGCGCTTTTACGGTGTTTGACCACTGATTCATTTGAGGTGACTCACGTGTCAGGGCGCTCAGCCGTTGCCGCAGTACGAGACAAATGGCGCTGATTTTACCCCTTTTATGCCTATGAAACAGGCGCTTCCTCAGAAACTTGCTCACCTGATCCCAAATTTGGACCAGTTGATGATAATCCCAATTCTCCAACGGTGTTAATTTTGTTCTCAAATCGGATCACTCATCAGCCGCGAGAAATCTCGAGATTCGTGTTTGCTAGTGAAACCCCACCAGCAGCGCCAAATACAGTAATGTTTTACGCGTTTTTTCCTACAGTACAGTATGAGCATGATGATCATCTGGCTCCACATCAGGATCAGTGAATACTCGACCCAAAACTTTAATGATTCCAAGTTTTTTCGCAACAAATCAGATCACTCAGCCGTGAGTAAACGCATTTTTCATAAATTCAGGGCCAAATCTGGGTCAAAACGATCCCTGAAGGCTAACTCACCGAAAACTCCACGCGATGTCCTCAAACCACAAGCGCTTTTACCGCGTTTGTCCGTTGATTCATTTGAGGTGACTCACGCACCGGGGCGCTTAGCCGTTGTCGCCGTACGAGACAAATGGCGCTGATTTTACCCTTGTTGTTAGAACTGTAGGTACGGTATTTACTGTACGGTATGCCTACCGGTATGATACAGTATGATGCTATGAAACTGGCGCTTTTTGAGAATTTCGCTCATCTGGTCCCAAATTTGGACTAGTTGATGGTAGACCCACCAATTATTCTCCAACAACGGTGCTAATAATATTGTTCGCGAATCGGATTACTACAGTACCTATCATACTCAGTCTCGAGAAATCTCGAGATTCGTGTTTGTCAGTCAATAGACTTGCTATCGATGTCATATTTTCAGAGAACATGATGTCAAACACTTGATTACACGTCCCCTCTAAATATCTAACATTTTCCTTGAAAATCCAGCTTTGTAGACGCAAATCTTTAATTTGAGGTTAGTGCCATTATACTGTAGTGGAACCGATTCTGAATGCCGTTATAACGAGCATCTACTGTATTTTGTGGATCGGGATGAAACTGGCACAATTCGAAAGAGACATGCTCGGACGTCATTTCCAGAACGTTTTTTACCTGATTTACATGATCTTTGTACGCTTGTGAAAGCCGTTCAAACATTTCAAAAATTTTCTTCGACCTCGATGTTCCCGGCAACTGATTGGATGACACGCGGCGCTTTTAACATGTCGAAAGCACTTGTTGAACCTCTACAGTATCGATTGAAATCGGTTTCATCGGTGGATGGCTAAATCTCGCAGAGAAAGTCCACTTTTCATCAAAATCTTTGATCGCGACTTTCTCGACAACGCTCTAGTCGACCCCCAATTTTTATTGCAATTTTACTAACAAACAACATGGGGGCAAAGCATCTAATGGGATGACTTGCAGCGCGCTAGCTTGGGTTTTAACTTTTTGCATCGGTCAATTCACACCAGCCTGCAACTGACACGATTCGATCCCCTAGGCTGTCGCTGTCCTTGGGGGTGAGGGGGGAGTGTCGTGGTCATTGAGCCGGCCGAGTGATTACTGTAATGAGGCGTCGGGCGTCTCTGGCATCGCCCAAAATGCCTTGTTGGTCAACGCGTCGTTGAGCTCGGCGGGCGGCGACTCCCTTGATATCATACGGAGGCGCCGACCTTGACGGAAAGAGTGTACAGTACATGATTGGACATTATTGGACAAACGTGGGTTTATTGGTGGCAGCAACACCGCGAGGCAAGGGAACGAGTGGGTGTTGGAAGAGTGAAGAGAAAAGAAGAAAAAAAAAGAAGGGAAAGGGGAAAAGGAAAGTGGCGGGGTCTTATACGGTATGTGGGGGCAAGGCCAAATTGGTCTGCGACCTTGCGCACAGACAGATCGGGGTTCCAATGGGCACGCGAGAAGGGAAAAGCGGAACAAGGGCGGACCACGGGAAGAAAAGGACTGGAGAAGAAAAAAAAGGTATGGGCATTTCACGAGTGGGATCGTGACAGCAACCCAGACTCAGCGCACAAAAATGTGCAAAATAAAAAATAAAAAAATACAGTAAAAAAAAAAACTCCATGCAATTTACGCACCTTAATTTGGAAGTGTCAACCCTTAAAATTTTGCAAAAAATCTTGGCCAAAGTTGGCACTTTTCTCAGTTGATCGCCGTTCATGCGTCACTCTTTCGGCTTTTTTCTTAAGGTATGACGACCTGCCATTTTTTCAGCCAATAGCAAATCGTCGGAGTTACCTGTTCGGGATGCATTGATCACTCGGAGTTCGAAATTTCTCAAAAATTTTCTGAGATTGAAATGTGTGACTGAATTTTTCAAAAGTGATCGTACTGTAGCGCTTTTGGAGTTTAAGCGTTTTTGTTGCAAATTTTGCGCTGAATTCGATGCGCTTATTTTTAAGCGGGGTCGACCACGCAG
The DNA here is from genome assembly GCA_001650995.1 of Gongronella sp. w5. Taxonomy (NCBI): domain Eukaryota; kingdom Fungi; phylum Mucoromycota; class Mucoromycetes; order Mucorales; family Cunninghamellaceae; genus Gongronella; species Gongronella sp. w5. The sequence continues at coordinate 330,950 of KV441914.1, forward strand.
ACTGCGAGATGAATGCAAATTAGTGAAAATAGGATGTTTTGGCATTTTCGAGTCCAAAAAAAATCGGGTGGGTTCGTTTTGAGCATTGGGCCAGAGTTTTTGCCGTGACGCACTTTTCATTGGCGGGCAAGTACCGGTAGACTGTAAAAAAAATTCTGGAGGCCCAGCAGGCTGGCAAAGTCTGAAAAACACGCTCTTTGGTTTTTACAGTAAAAGGTACGGTAAATATGTACATTTTTGTGCAGTGTAGCGCGATGCTTCAGGCATTGAAAAGATAGAACGCGCCAGCTTCTGCGTAGTGCGTACTGAGCATAAAAAATGGACAGATCATACAGTAATCCATTTTTGCGTGTAAAGTGTCAAAAGCCGATAAACCCCGTGCTTTTGCGCATTTTCTCGGGCGGTGGACGCTGGATCAGAGCCTCACTATTTTTTTTTGAATGGATACAGTAAACAGGACCCAATTCACGCTTGCAGCAACGCTATTACCTATTACTGTAGGTACAGTACACGCGGAACAGACCACAGAGTTCATAAAATGCGATTTTGCGCGTGCCCTGCTTTTTTTTTCAGGCCAGTTTAGGCTCGTACTGTATTGTACAGTGTCGCTCTGACATGCGCGTTACTGTAAAATTGTAACAAGGCATATGCCGTTGCGTCTTGCCTGTGGAGATACATTGGAAAGACTGCGTATTGTATACTGTACACATCGCGAACAGCACTCAAATGGACAAAAAAGACAGTTTCTCAATAAGTAAGCACTCCACTGTAGGCACCGTACAGTCCCAAAACAAGCAAAAGGTTTAAACCAACGATAAAATGTATCATTTGCTGTGCGCAGCCGAGAGAATTACGCAGCTGGAAAGAAATGAAAAGTGGTAAAATCACATTTTGGCGCCGCTGCACGTCGCCCGTGCGCAGCTTGCTTTTTCGGGATGGCGGGTGGCTTTGGTCCGACATTTTTGGGCCCAACGGCGCACGCTTTCTTAGATTTCTCATTCTTTGTCCTCGCTTGCATTCCCGATCTTTCTTTCTTTCATTCTTTTTTTTTGTTACCATGGCTATCAAGCAAAAGGAAAAGGCTTCCCAGGCAGCTGCAAAGAAGCAAAAGAAGCAAGTTGCCCCCGTCGACGAGCACGACAGTGACATGGATGCTGACATGGAAGACGGATCCGGCAGCGATATGAGCGATGTCGAGCAAGACAGCGGCAGTGGCAGCGACAATGACGATATGGATGCTCCTAGTAAGCACTATCATTGCGCAATAGCATGCTTTGGATGCCAAAAATTGTCATTCTGGTCAAAGCTCACTCATGCTTTTTATTTTCTTGCCATAGAACAATCCAAAAAAGGCTCTGCAGAGGCGTTTTCCGAGGCGATGACGAATATTTTGGGCAGTACGCTGACCGGCAGCGACCGCAAGCAGCCCATTTTGGCTCGCTCCAAGGGCACGGAGCGCAAATTGGAGGATGAGAAGCTTGAGTACAAGGCACGCAAAATGCTGACGGCTGAAAAGCGCAAGCTCAAGGACCAGGGCCGTGTCATCCCCAATTTTACCACCTTTGAATACGAAAAGCGACTGCGCAAGGTCGCCACACGTGGTGGTAAAAAGCACATCTTTGCTTAATAGGGAGATTGTCCAATGACTGATTTTTTTTTCTTGTCATTTAGTTGTCAAGCTGTTCAATGCGATTCGAATGCAGCAAAAGTTGACCGAGACGGCCGTTGACGAGGCGACTGTGCAGAGCGGCACGATGATTGCCAAGGAAAAGGCCAAGAATGGTACGTCGAGGATATCATAGAGGCATTGTGCAGCGGCATTAGTGGCTCACTTGCTTTTTTTTCTTTTTTGACAGTGTCGACCATGTCCAAAGCAAACTTCTTGGATCTTTTGAAGTCAGGCAATACCCCCTCCAAGTCGTAACTTTTTTTTTACAACCATGCATGCCTAGTACCCATTTTTTTTCATCGTTTTGTACATTATTCATCTTCCTGATCTCTCATTTCATTAAATCTGTGTCTTTTTCTCATCTTCGTGGATCTCTCACGCTGTTCATGCAAGAAAAGTGGTGGGACGCAAAGCAGGCGGGGATTAAATTTTACCTTTTTTGGTCACGGCAATGACGATCGTGTTGGTCTCTCACGTTTGCGTTTCTTTTTCGTCTTTGTCCTTTCTTTCATCTCCCACGCCATCTTCTATGCTGTCACCTCTTCTCCGTCGCCAGTGGAAACCATGCGCACACGTAAGTTGACCTTAACGTCGCGTGATGGCGCGTGGCGCCGGCCAAAACACCGAGAACTCACTCCCAAAGCTCTTTTTTTTTTTCGTTTTGTGTCCACGTCAGCTCTTTCCAGGGGGCCAGCGCCTTATGACTATGGGGTGGACTGACGAGCCGCGTGCGCAGAATCTCGTTCCTTTTGTGGTGGAGCAGACGGTAAGCAACGGAAGGACAGAAAAAAAAAAGAAAAATGTGCTCAAGGCGAGGTTGCACGCGTTCACACACCACTCACGTTCCTTTTTTTTTATTTTCTCTGCACTAGGGTCGTGGTGAACGTTCCTATGACATCTTCTCACGGCTGCTCAAAGAGCGGATCATCTGCTTGAATGGTCACGTAAGTAGACAAGGTTGACGTTTATATGTGGAGAAGGCTTTTTTTTCATGTGGCGCGGGGCTCGCTGCGCGCGTGAGAAGGAGGGGCAAGAGGTGCAGGGGGAGAGGGAAAGAGAGGAGGCATGACCCACGCACGCGACTCGGCTTTGACGGCCCCAATTGACACCCCCGCCCTTCTTTTTCCTTGCATAGATCTCGGACAGTGTCGCATCCGTCATCGTTGCACAGCTGCTGTTCCTGGAAGCCGAGAATCCCGAAAAGCCGATCAATCTCTACATCAACTCGCCGGGCGGAAGTGTCACCGCAGGCATGGCCATTTACGACACGGTAAAAAAAAAAAAAAAAAATCGGCCTTTTCCTCCTCTTCCTCCCCCTCTCTTTTTGTCCCGGCATCTTATGGAAACATGGATCCACGTGGGCCACGACGAAAAAAAGGAACTTGGCCCATGGCTTGCATCACGGAAGGATAGCAAGGCAAACTCATCTGGTGATATCCTTTTTTTTTTTTCTCATAGATGCAAGTAAGGAAAAAGGGGACGACAGGCAATTGATGAGGCTCTGTAAAAAAAAAAAAAGCGTTCACATGCCATTGATGCGCGCAAATCAGAAATTCCGAGGGTGCGAAGGGAAATCCGGGCCAACGAACCCAACACCCCGTCTTTTGTTTATCTTTCTATAGTACATCCAATCCCCCGTGTCGACCTTGTGCCACGGGCAGGCCTGCAGCATGGGGTCCTTGCTTTTAGCAGCGGGTAAGCAAAAGCAACAAGTGATGGACAACCCCGTGGTGTTTGTGTATGGGAGGAAAAAGGGGGGACAATCAGAAATGCGCGCAGTCCTGAGCAAGTGCCGCCGCCAGTGTGGAAAGAGGGGACCTGGTCCGTGTGTGAGTATGGAAAAAGGGGGTGGGGGGAGGACGCGCTGGAAATGTGCAAGGGAAAAAAAAATTGGGCGTGGCCCCCCACAACAATGATTCTATTTTTCGCTCATCCTTTTTTTTGCATTTGAATCCTTAGGTGAGGCTGGCAAGCGATACGCATTACCTAATGCCTCGGTGATGATTCATCAGCCAAGCGGCGGCGCGTCTGGCCAGGCATCCGATATTGCCATTCACGCGCGCGAGATTCTGCGCGTGCGCGAGCGGCTCAATCGCATCTATCAGCGTCATACGGGGATCCGCGACCTTGACACGATTGAAAAGATGATGGAGCGGGACTACTTTATGACCGCCGAGGAGGCCAAAAACTTTGGCCTGATTGACCTTGTGCTGGAAAAGCGAGTAAAAAAACAGGAAGAATAAAAGCGAGTCCTTTTTTTTTTCTTGTGTACCATGTGCCTTGTTTGCCTTGTGATTTCCCCTTTTGTTCGCGCTCTTTGTGTTTAGAAAAAAAAAGACCCAATGTGCAACAAACACCGAGCAAGTCGCGCCGGGTTCCCCGCTTTGAAGTCAAGAAAAGATACGGCGCGGCCAAAGCTTTCTGTTTTCCCACACCCATTCAATTTTTTTTTTTTCCAACAGGATCGGCCATCCAACCAGATCAACACGATGTTATCTTTAGAATTGATTTTGGATCGTCAACAGTCCGCGTAACCTAAGAGCCATCCCGGCGGATTCAGCCGGCTTCTCCATTGGGCAAACATGAGACTTTTTTTTTTTTTAATTATCCATTGAGGCTAAGAAAATACACATATTTTTTTTTTTTCGTCCGAGGCTAACATAATGAGACAAAGGGGGTGGGAGACAAAGGGGGAACAAATTGACGCGTGATAAGATGTGTGTGTGTCTGTGTTTTGTGTGTGCGAGTGTGCACGTTTACAAAATGATCATGCAGTGCGTAAAATAAGGAAGATGACAATGAAGGCGTGTGAGGGGATTTACAAAAGAGCATGGGGGAAGGTTTGGAGAAAGAAAATTCATATATTACGGTGAAAGCGAGCGAGAGAGGAAGAAAAAGACGCGCAAGGGGCTAGCAATTGAGCCACTCACGGGACGGGACAAGAATTGTTCATGCACACCTAGTGTGCTGAAAAGAAAAAAAAAAAAAAAGCTCGATCAGCGCCAGATCACGACCAGCTTGCAGGCAATGCATTTACCTTTTTTGTCACAGTCAGGACACCAACTGGTTTCAAAGTATTTGCGATGAATTAAGCAATAGCTTCGCCCTCGGCTCTCGTCGTGCGGAAGATGTGCCGTCTTGTCTGATGCGATCATGCAGGTATATATGAATTTGTGGTAAAAAAAAAAAAAAAAAGATGGAAATGCTGGCCTTGGCTCGGCAACGTGGCTTGGTATCAGAAAAAGGAACAAAAGAGAGGAAAACCCAGTGACAAGATGATGTGATCAAGACAGGATAGAAGACAAGAAAAGAGGAGAGAGAGAGAGCGGGAGAGAGGGAAGAGAAAAAAAAAATCAAATGGAAAAAAAAAAGCTCAAGAATAAAGAAACTTTCTCATTTATAGGCACCACGGAGGTTCAAGAGGAATTGAAGCTTCCAGTAGACAAAAATGGACAGCAGATGACGGTTACACGGTGGACTGTGCTCAATATTTTTATGCTTTTTTCGTCAACGTGAGTTCCAAGTGGTACCATCCTCTTTTTTTCGGCTTGCACAAAAAAGAGGACGCGAAGGAAAATGCAAATCGGGTGAGGCGGAGCGGACGCCCCACCCAATGAGGACAGCAGCTGGAGAAAGGGCGAGACTTGAAAGGCGCGACGGCGTTGTCTGGACTCTAGCAATCCGCGGCCACGGCGTCCCTTTTGTAATTCTCATTCGTTCCCCTCCACCTTTCACAAAAAAAAGAAAAAAAAAAAAGGACGAAGCAATGGATGGACAAACGAATTGCTGAAATAGAAGGTCAATTGCCTCTTTTTGTGGATGTGGAGGACAAGACTGGGCCCATGATTCTTTTGCCACCTCGTTGTCCCCAAATTTGGCCTTGCTTTGTGGAAAATGTTGTACCACGACCCATGACCTCTTGCTTGCAGGTCCGTGAAGAAGGAAAAAGTGGGTGCACACACGCAATTGCACACACACTTACACAAGCACCCACGGCATAATCGCACTAAAACCGGAAAGACGCAAGTCCCGCCTTGTTTTTTTTTTACTGCCTGACTCTAAAAAAAAAAAAAAAACTAGCAAGAATGCTCCCCCACACGGGGGACCATGACGTAAAAGACACGGGCAAAGGAGCAAGGGGGGGGGCAAGAAAAAAAAAGGGGGGAGTGTACACGGACGAAAGGGCATAAATACAAAATAGAAATCACCGGCGCGCAATGGGCTTGGCGCGATTGTCGGCAAACAAGTGCTTGGTGACGATTTCAATCGCGTACGAGATACCGAAATCAAGAAGCATACACAGCGTCAATTTGTCTCGGAACTGCCGAAAAGAAAAATTCAAAAAAAGAGAGTGCGTGAGCCACCTTGGACGTCGACTGCGCAACCGTGCCTGACCGATCCTCCTTTTGGTTGTTCCGTTGCTCCCCCCACATCGTCATGCTCCAAAGAAAGGGGGACAAACAAAAGCATTGGTTTGCTTTTTTGCATCGTCCGCGGCTCAGGGTACACACGCCATGCACCGCAGCGACACCATATCCCCCATGAGCACTTTTTTTTTTTGGATCGCAACCCGCCCGGTCCCTCATCAGCATCGATCTCTGTCAGTGTAACACAGACACGTCTGCCTTTTTTTTTTTTCTCTCTCTTTCTCTCTCGGAATGTCGGTCACACCAGCCTAAACGCATTGTTGGCCAAGCTTACCACACTGGGGAATTTCACCAAATTGATTTGCTCATTGACTTCCGGGAACAGCTCCATGGCGCCGGCGAGCGCAATGCCACCGACCGACATCAGACCGTAGTACAAGGTCTTGTTGTCCTGGATGCGCTCACGGAACGGATGACCCTATCAATAAAAGATAAAGAAGCAACGCGGTCAGTCTAGTCTTCTCATGCACACCCGCGTGTCGCGTGCGCGCAGAAACGCGTCTTTTTTGGGGGATTTTTTTTTCCTTCCATGTGATCCGATCATGCGGCCTTACCTGATAGTTGATGGCAAACGTGGACACCTGCATGGCCAATTGAATCAGGTACACACCACTGTTCAGCAGACTGGCTTCAAACTCGCCTTCCAAATCAACTTCCTTGGGACTGGGATGACGTTGACAAAAAAAGCGGGGTCAATCGCGTGATTTTTTTTGTTTCCCCCTGATTTTTTTTCCACTCACGGCTCGTAAAACTTGGCAAGACTGTTGATGTAAATGAGTGCGCAAATGTGGACGGAGAATTGGCCGAGGACAGACAAAATGATGTAGGGATTGAAGATGTTTGGCTGAGGGCGCTCCTTTGACAAGCGATTGAGCGGCTTGCCACGCGAAATGCAAAGGAAGCACACGGCCATCAACACACCAGAGATTGTCATTTGCGTGTCACTGGCCTTGATGCCATCCAAATAAAGAACAGATAAACTGTATGCTGAAATCAAGCAATTGAGGGCCAAAATCTTGTACATTTGGATCGTTGCCACAAGCGTGCAGCGACCTTGGCGAATGATGTTGTTGACTAGTGACCAAAAAAAAAAAAAAGAAAAGGCAATTGGTATTTTTGTTGTGATTTTTTTTTTTTTTTGGGTGTGTTTTTCTTACCAGCGACGACATTGCGGAGCTTTGAAGTAAAGGGAGCGGCGACGGACGCGTCACCAAACTTGATTGTGGGAGGCTCTTCCATATCCATGTCCTCAAGGAGCTTGTTTGCGGCGGATTCCATCTTTTGCTTTGTTTCCAATTGGCGGCGCTGCTGAGGCGTGAGATTGGCCTGCTGCAAGCGATTCTGGTTGGCGGCAAATTCGGGGTACAGGTGGGCAATGGCAGGGGGAGGAGGCGGCACAGGCGCATTGAAGCGCGCAGCCATCTTCTTTTGCTGTTCATACATGTTTTTGAAACGCTCGATGCGCTGGCGCTCGGCAATCTTTTGCAAGTCCTCGGGCGTGCCGTCCAACAGCGCCACACCAATGTGCGCTTGCTTGAGCGCACCCACGTCATTGGTGCCGTCACCAGCCATCAGCGTCGTGTAGCCATGATCCTTCAATCCGGTCAAAAGGTATTCCTAAGGAAAAACAAAAAAAAGGAGAAAAACATGAATTGGCGTCCTCCCAATTCTGGTTTTTTTTCTTTTCTTTTTTCTTCTTACCTTTTGAGAGGGAGTGACACGAGCATACACCCACGTGTGCTCAAGCAGGATATGCATGTTTGGCTTGTGCATAAACAGGTTCATGGCGGCACCCGTCAGACAAAAGTCGTACTTGGCCAGGAGTGCCTGATCCAGGGGAGCCTCGGCATCCACCGTCATGGCTATCTCATCGTCGATCGAGTGGATGTTCACAAAATTGTCAACGGATTCCTCATCCTTGTCAATGATAAGCACATCGCGCTCCACAATCGCCACATCCTTGGCCACCGCGCAAGCCGTCAATGGGTTGTCACCCGTGATCATCACGCAGCGATGCGACGACTCGTTCAATTCCTTGATGCACTCAATCGCGTCATCCTTGAGAGGACACGTGAAAACAATGAAACCGGCAAAAGTCAACCCTGCTTCCACATGATCGCGATCCAAAGCGTTGATCTTTGTGAAAATAGAAAAAAAAGCGATCATTAGACTCGGCGTACCAATTTTGGCTCCACAGCAAATCACTCTGTATTTCCCTTCTCCACCCCTTTTTTCATTTTTTTTTTTTTTTGCGTGTACCTGGTCCGTGCTCAAGATGCCATCAATGTACTTGTAGCCGAGAGCGAGAACACGGCTGCCTTTGCGAGTGAAATGACGGAAAGTCTCCATATAATCGTCGGGAACGTGGGTGTACATGTGGTGCAGGGTCTCGGGAGCGCCCTTGACCGCGACAAATGTCTTGTTGAGGCGCGACACCGTGGACACGGACGACTGACGCTTGAGAGCCGATGAGAATTGGAAGCGGCGGCGGATGTGCAGCGTGTCGCGATGGTTGGCGCGGTCGTGCACCGTGTCATTCTTGCCCAATTGCCAGTCCAGCGCCTTGAGCGTCTCTTTTTCCATGGGGTCGCCAACAATCCCGTCCTCCTCAAGCTCCACAAGAGCGTGCGCAGTCGCCAAAACATACTTGGTTTCTTCTTCGACAAGCGTCGCAGGCGCCAATTCCGTGCTCGAGCCATTATCGCTACAAAGATTAAAAAAAATTGAATGGATCCATCGGGCTCGTGCTGGCCAAATTTTTACCTAGCACAGGCAACACCTTCAAAGACCAGATTCTCGCCAGTCAGCGTGCCCGTCTTGTCAAAGCAGCAAACATCAACACGGCCAGCAAAAGGAATGCGGAAGGGTTCAGTACAGAAAATGGCTATATGAAAAAAAAGAAGGATGAGAACGAGCAATTGCGGCGTATATCGAGAGAGAGAGAGAGAGAGATAGAGAGAGGCCATACCAAACTTGGACAAGGCGACCAAGGAGCTGTTGACGGCAAGGCTCAATTCCATGGGCAACTCGGGCGGCACAACAGAGGTGATGATGAGGATACAGTCGAGCAGAAGCTTGGAGCGCTTGCGATCATTCTCAACACCCTTGGTCCACACGTACCACGAGGCGGCAATGGCGAACACAAGCAAAAACAGAATAAACAGCAGCGCTTCAAAGTTGTTGGCCGAGACGCGCTCCGTCGAGAAGATCATCGTGCGCACAAGCTCGCCTTGCGACGTGCCAAAACCAGTACGAGCAACAACACACAAGCAGCCGCCATCGGGTGCGCCATTCGTGGGCGCAGTCACCTGGAGCACCTTGGTGCCGCCGTACAACACATTCAATTTGTCCGCGTTCATCAGATCAAACGCATCATCGGGGTTGCGCAGCGCAACAGATTCCTAAATGACCAAAAAAGAAAGAAAAAAAATAAGGAGCCATTGCAACACCGGATTCCGCCAATTTTGGAACCGCACCTTTAGCAAAGGCGTCGATTCGCCAGACAACATCGCTTCATTGACAATGCAAGAGCCATCAGCAATCACCATGTCGCAAGGCACACCTTCATCATCCTTGGTGCGCACTAAAATAAAAAAAAGAAAAGAAAAAAATGCAAAAAAAGGGGGGGCGTCAATGGCTGTCCACTGAGAACCACTACCCCCACCCATTTTGCGCAGCTTACCAACGGAGACGAGATCGCCCGGCAGCAATTCGTCCGTTTGCAATTGGATCCACTTGTTGTCGCGCTTGACGTAGATCGGGAAGGGCTTTTGGTTCATTCCGCGGAATTCGCCAATGGTCTTGAGGCGCTGGAACACGACGGTGCCCTCGAACACGACGAGCATGAACAGGGTGAACAGCGAGTAATACCAGTATTCATCCAAGCACCACAAACCGACACAAAACACCTGGAAAACAAAGAATGGCGCCACCGCGTGCTCCTTGAACAGCTCGCTAAAGGTGGGCATGGGGATCTCGAACCTGGACAAAAAAAAAAAAAAAAAAAACAGTCGCGAGAATGAAAATGGGTGCCGGATGAGCCCTGCAAAAAATATTTTTCTCATTTTTTTTTCTTTTTTTACTTGTTTCCACCATAGGTCTCTTTAGCCTCGGTGACCTTGCTCTTGCGAAGGCCTTCAAGATTCTGGAAGATGGCAACACGAGGCTGAAGGTCGCAGGGATAGACAATCATGCGGAATTGGCGCTTGTCCTCATCCCAAATGTACTTCTTTTGTTGAAAAACAAAGGAAATCTCGCCATCGGGATGCGTGGTCGTGGGTTCGCCATGGTGCAAATCACAGATGGTGCCTGTGCCTTGATAACGGAATGGCTGGATCATGATCTTGGTCGCTTTGCGCACATCAGATTCCTGCCGAAAAAGCCAAAAATAAAAAAACCATCAATGGACGCGTTCCTCATAAACATTTCAACAAAAGATGATCCTTACGCGCAAGCAGGTGAAGCGCGCCTTGATGGCAACACTCCACTGACCGGACAAAAAGATCAAGCTATGCACGACCAAAAGGCCAACAAGGGTGACAAAGGTCCATTCTTCCGATTTGAGGTACACGTCATATTGGAAATAATAAACGTAGGTGAAAAGAGGATACAGGATAACAAACGGCCACACGTAAAAGTGCCATTGACGCGGCAGGGGCACGTGAAGCGACGCCGTAGCTATCCTTGGCGATTGCACCAGGGTCTGCGTCCTAAACATCCAACAAAAAAAAGATAAAAAAAAAAACGAGAGAGGCACAGCTCTTGTGAGCAAAACCTTGGACACATCATACAACCTCCTCAAGCAACTGCCAGGGCACCGCCAACTTACATTAAAAGTTGATCTCGCAAAGGAAAAAAGGAGGATCTAAAAAAGATGCAGAAAGCAGGGAAGAAAAGCGAGATGGAGCAAGCAAAGCGGCGGACCCTTTTTGACCGTAATGGCATTCCACGTATTCCCCCCTTGCGCGGACACCCAATCCGAGCGCCCCGGATGCTGAATCCGAAAATCTTGCCCCTTTTGATCAGCCCAAATGTCCAATTGTCAATGGCCCATCCTAGAGCCGCTTCTATGAGGGGTGCCAGCTCAACATGACTGTAAACTTCTTGTACCTTTTGCAAATAAATTGTCTTTGCGGTGTTCAAGGTGTGAAAAGGAAACCATTGTGCGCTTATTGCGTTTTGTCATTCCAAGGTGTCATTGTTCCCCAAAAAAATAGCACTGGTCGCACAATGAAATTGAAAGGCCCCCCTACCAAAAGCGGCAGGCTTTGCAGCATGAAACTTGTCAAAAGCACGGCAAAAGCGTTTGACGTCGACATGTTTTGCATGGAATATCTCTACTTTTTCTTATTTTTGGTTTGTAAACATGATCTACCGAGCAAAAATGTTACATTTGCCCAATGCTCCGATTGTTTGCAAGTCACACGTACCGCGTCAGCATGCGGTGGAGGCCAAGCAAGGCGCGTTCATTATTAGTTGACGCGTGAAATCTTCATTTTCAATTTTAAATCTGCATGGAGGCCTGACACTAGCTAATCTCACAGCCGAGCGCACTTGTAAGACACGCGATACCTCTAACTGGATGGCGCGGTTCAACTGATATCAAACACAGCATCGAGATAATAGACTACATGCGTGTGAGGCGATTTTGCAGAATTCGAGACGATTAACAGGTGAATTCACAGGACGGCACTGATTCAATTGCTGGGAAATTTTGCCACTGCTCGCTTCATGCCTCTCTTGACATCTCTTTGAATTTCGGAATCATTTGGGCATGTTTGTCCCGAGAAGTTCTTTAAATTGTTCATTTTAGCAAAAATTGGACTGCTTCTGATAAACCTGGCGCTGCAGCGCCGTGAAATACATCGCAACGTGAATCGGCAAGCTCAAACGCCCGAGTGCAGCTTTTCGCGCCGCAGTCAAAGGTAAGCGAGGCGCGCTACAAGCAAATCTGAATTTTGACCGTTTCGAGCTCCCAAATCAAAATCGAAAAAGTGGGTCTCTAGAAATCTGCCAAAACTTCCACACATGTAGAGTCTAACGGCGAAACGGCGAAAAATGCAAAAAAAAGAGCGCGATCCACTTTCTCGTTGTCGAGCAATAAGCAATTTTAGATTAAATTTCAAACGCGATTTGCACGGGAAAAACGCGCCTATGGAACCCCGCCAACGCATCCACGAGTAAGAAGCACGCCATATGCATGGATTTGATTGGGAACAGACGCGTGTCACTCAATGACTGACGCGGTTTATCACGCGTCAAAGTTGCCCCGCAAACGTGTGCGTCGCGTCAATTCTGCCTGAAACGCGTTTTTTCCTGTGATCATTGATATCAACGTATGCAGCAAGCCATGCTCTTTCTGATGGTTGCAGTTTCATGGCTCTGTAGCCAATTTTCGTTGACTTTTCCTTGAGGCGAAAAAAAGAGGCAAATTGCATTTTACGCTGAAACTAGCCAATGAACCCCTGCATTTTATTGCACCTCTTTCGGTAAATAGGTACCCTTTACCATGTGTGTGAATAGCGTAGTGATCTGAGGACCAAAATTTGGTCGTTTTCAAATCCTCGACTGTGCTCCTTGGAAAAACGTCGATTTTGAAAATCAAGATTGGCGCGTCATCTTGTGGCCGCAAAGCTTCAAGAGTGGGCTCTTTTGAAAGAGCATCGTCGCGTCAACAGAGTTCAAACAGTGACATTCCGCGCTGTCTGCAAAATCATCGACAGTGCGACCAAAATAAACCAAAACGTCTTAATTGCAATTATTTTTACACATCCTTGATCGACGTCTCTACTTGTTGCAACAGGAGACGAAAGAGTGACATGGGCTATTTTTTTCCGTAAATTTCTTTTCCACGTCAACACAAGCACCGTCGAGCAATACGAATAAAAATGTTTTGGTCCGCCCTAATTTGTATTGCTGGCGTTACAGCGGTTTGATCTCTGTCAAATTTGATCCAGATGTTCATTATAGTGATTGAAAACATTATACCAAACTTGAAGCCTCCATACCTGCTATGGAGCAAGATGTGATCAAAAAACGTGACTAAAAGTGTTCTACATGGACAATTGCCGAAACCATGTGAAATTGCTATCTCTAAAACTACCATGAATCGTTTTTCTTGGGCCTGTTTTGTCATGATAGATCCTATGTCGCCCCTGAGGTTATTTTCCTCCCATTGAATCATGTAAATACTGATCACGAACAATGTGCCTGTTTCAATTTCGCGACACACAAAGAGACTCCGCTCTTGCCGGCCCGCCGGGACACGGCCCCGATCAGGTGGCCCACTTTGCCGGGTTGACCAACCCCACATCTTTTTTTTTCACGATGATCTTATGCCAGAGGGATGAAATCACATGAAAATGGGCGTCGCTGTAAGAGATCATGCTTTCAAATGCCATGCCATTTATTAGCGCCGGATCTCCATGGAAAATATGCTACAAGTCATGATGAGGGGATGGAGGGGGGAGGCCACAAAAAAAAAAAAAAAAAAAAAAAATGTAAACTAATAGATAGAATAAATGAGGGGCAAACGAGCGAAATAAAAAAAGAGAGAGAGAAACGACGCGGGCACACACAGACAAGGATGAAAAGGGGGCAGGGAGAGTGGGGGGAAGATATACGGTTTGGGTGCTGATGTGTTTTTTGTTTTTCATCATCGTAGCCTCTGGTCGCGCTCAAAGACCCATTGGAGGTCGACCATTTCGCGCCAGAGGCTTGATTCTTGGCCAAAGGTATAGAGAGCCGAGTCTCTGGCGACGTCGATCCATGTCTTGATGCCGTGCAAGTAGATTTTTTCGAGCTTTGTGCCGATACCAGCGAGTTCCATCTGCACGAGGAAATTCCAGCATGTTTTGGACAAGACGGTAGCGTGGAAAGAGCAGACGGGATGCAGCGACGGGTAGACGAGGCGATAGACGACAAAGAGGTAGGTTGCGCAACGCGATGCCTCTGCCCATTGCTGTTTGTCCATGTACGAGCGCAATGCACGCTCTGCAGCGTGGATCATGCTGACGGAAAAGGCGGGGACGGCGGTAGTGGCTATCAGACAATCAATGATGGGCTTGAGGTCGGTGGGCGAGCTATGGGCGTGGCGTGCAAAGGCCGAAAAAGATTGGATGCTGTGGAAAGAATCGGCTGCGCCCGACGCGTCCGAGGTAGCAGCAGGCAAAGGCGCGTCATTTGCGTATATTTCCGGGGCAATGCAGCGGCTGATGTAATGGGAGAATTCGGACGGATGCATGCGCGTGTTTGGTGGTATTTCGCCGTGGAAGCCATTGTCTGTTGTTTGCAGCTTTTTGACGGTGTCCAGCATATTCCAAGATTTGATGTCCTCGTCGAGGATTGTGGCGGCTTGGTCGGCACGCAATTGAGTGGCACTGGGCAGACTCAAGAGAGTATCAAGGCCTTGCAAGTCGCCTTCGCATCGTTCGCATTTGCACACATAATCCTCACCAAAGCGACGACGCAAATCATCCATTCTTTCTTGTTTGGGCAGGGTCAAATCGACATAACTGATAGTGATGCGATCGCCAGGAGCAATATCCTGCAGAGCGACGATGCGTTGCTTGTCTTGGCGGTAAGTCACGGCACAATTAGGGCGGCACGAGTGTTGGACATACAGAGTGGTGACCGGATACACGCCATAGCCGACTTTGTCCAGATGCTGCTCCGGATCCCAAATGTCAAAGCGCGACAGGGTGACTTGTGCCTGAACTTGCTTCAATTCCTTGGCGGTGAACGGACAATCAAAGGGAGCAAGCATATCCGACACATCCTGGAAATCAATGGACACGGATGGCACGCAAGTGGTGGTTGCGCCGGGCGTACGTGTGGGTTGTGCGGGTGGAGGCACGCCATGCAACTGATGGACTTGCTGGTCGACGCAATGGTCGTCGAATTGTTGGGGGTGCGATTCGAGCGCTTGGATGGCATATTTCAGGTGCGGCGGAGAATGAGAATTGTGCTTATTCAGACGTGCGTGACTGTGCAGCGTGAGCGCGGCCCGCTCAAGAAGCCATCGATCCGCATCCACATTCGTGTACGTATCATATTCAAGCGGCTCGCACAACACATGGTGATAATGCAGCCACGCATTGCGGAAACACGTATTGCTACAGAAATACGCAGATCGGCACCGTCCACAGCATTGCAATGACGCTCGACGGAGACAATAATTGCATCGCTGCCGACGCACCGACGGCAATGGCACCTGCGTCAACGGCGCTTGCTCCATAATAAGACTGCCCGCGGGAATGGGCCGCTTCGCCAAAAGTTGCTGCGACGTCGTCGTCTGCACGCTGAGCTCCTTGAAAAAGTCCTCCAACTTGACCATGGTGCAAAAAAAGAAAAAGAGAGAGACGAAAAAGAGAAAAAAAGGACAACAAAAAAGAACCTAAAACACAAGAAAAAGAGCCACAACAAGACGGTAAGACAAGTGATAGGTTGCTTTGGTCGAGGCCGAGCGAGCGCTGAAGAGCGAGGAAACGTGGGTGGAAGGAAGGAAAAAGGGGGAGTGGGGCCGACGTACGACGTATGGACGGGGGGACAACAAGAGCGAGGAAGAAGAACAAAAAAGAAAAACAATTGGTCACCCGAAAAAAAAAAAAAAACCAGGCTGGATCCAAAAAAGGGTCACAGAAGTGGCCCTGATTTTTTTTTTTTTTATTTCTTGCACCGCTTCTTGCTCCTTATGAAATCAAGCCGGGCAGGGCTTTTATGTGTGCGTGTGTGTGTGTGTGCGCAATTTTTTTTTTCACCTTGTTAAAAGTTTATTACCCATTTCATGTGACGCCCGGCCGCATCTTGTAAAGTTCAAGGAAAAACAAAAAAACAACAACAACAAAGAAAAAAAAATGGCCCGCGTTGATCCTTTTGCCCCTTTTTCTCCTGAACAAAAAAGCATCAATGCACACTCAAATGCAACCTATCGCTCTTTTGCTCCTAGCCCTCCTCTATTATCCAAGCTATCGCGTCGCACGAACCCCTGGATTTTCTGATTCAGTGCCCCACACTGGGGCCTCTCATTGGCCTCCAATGGCTCCTATTTGTACAAAAAAGACCCATCGGAATCTCGCATGCAGCCCTCAACCGCACAACGGGTGATCCTCCATTCCCATTTGTTGATACGAAGCGCCCGTCTGTTCTCCTTAATGCTTTTTTGTACAGAAGAAGCAGCCTGTCATTTTTTTCATTGCTTTTTTGTCCTTTTCTCTTCCTTCATTTGCCTTTTTTTTTTTCCCTTGAGCCTCTTTTTCTCTTTTTATTCTTGCTTTCACGGGCACTGGTTCCTTCGCCATGGACATTTTGCCAAGAAAAGGTGCGTAAAAAATTGTATGACGCGTCGCGACGCGGTTTTCTCACTTTTTTTTTTACACAAACTATGATCATAGGGGACACCTCCGAGTGTCTTGCGAGTCCCATGTGCTCGCCCTTGCCACAAGAGACTTGGGTCAATGGGTCTACACATCAATTCGTTTGGAATCCAACGTATGGACGTTATCATTTTTGTTTAAAAAAAAAACTCAATGCATGCCTCACCACCCGTGTTTTTTATTTTTTTCAGGTACATCGCATATGCAAGCAATGTAAGACACACGACGAAACAAAAAAAAAAAAAATGAGCTGCTGCAGCCATGAACTCACAGCCCTTTTTGCATGCATGTGCCCTTATTTTTAATTAGGACACATTGAACTTGTACATCTATTCCAAAGACACGTCGCTCAGGCTTGTTAAAATGTGGCCAAACATCGAACGCGAGGCAGGCGCCATGACCATCACCGTTGACGACTCGTGGTTCTCGCGTCCACTGACGGATCAAGCGCAATTGGCATGGCCCATGCTTGGCTATCTATTGCCGCCAGATTGGGATCCACAGCGTGGCATCAATGACCCAAAACACACATATCCTGGGTTTGCGTGGACTGTGGAACGTAAGTCGAAAATGTTAAAAACGCGTTTTCTTTTTTCTTGTTTTTGTGCCCATTGACCTCACGTGTGTCTCCTTTTTTTATTAAATCAGAGCATCGCAGCGGCACGACAGGGACGACCGCCACGTCGGCCGGTAGCAGCATGAGCCACAATGGGTCGCCAAACTTCCCGATCTGGGCAATCATTGTTTTGACGCTTTGTTCGGTGACATTGGCTCTTGTGCTCGCGTTGTTTGGTCTGTGGTGCTATCACAAGCGTCGTTTCCCATTCACGCTGTCATCCATCCGCGGTACATCCTCACAATTGCCCATTCCGCCGTTGCCAACGAGTGGTGGTGGAGGTTTGTCGCATCATCCCTCGCAGCAGCCGCATGACGCGTACATGGGTGACCCCGAAATGGCGCACGCGTCGACATCCAAGGACGACAAGGCCGGCGGCACGTCACCCACGTCCCAGACAACGAATAATTGGCATCGCCGCTCGTCCATCCTCACATCGTCGGACGCCATGCTCCTTGGCGACACGTTTCGACAGGCGCTTCAGACACCCCCCGAATGGGATGAGGCCGAACAAGAGCAGCGACGGCGACAGCTCGGCAACGAATTGCTCCGCCACCAGCTGCAGATCGACGAGGGCTCGTCCATCCGCTTTCCAGGCGACCGCAGGTTCGACAGAGCAAATCTTGATACCCCCGCTAATGCTGCTGAGAACGCTTCGTCCTCTTCCATCTAAACACCTCTCGCATGGCGCATTTAATAAAATCCATCAGCGCCACCAACCTGTATTTCTTAATACTGTAATGCATAAAAAAAAAGAGACTGAAAAACTGAAAAAAACAGATTAAATAGGAATTGGCGCCGCGCCGCGCTCTTTTTTTTTTTTTTTTTTATTTATTTGTTGCATGAAAAAAGAAGCATGAAAAACACACAATGTGTGGGCAATGGGATTGCAATGGGATGCAATGAATACGGGGTAATGGCCACTTGGCCCTGCGAGCGCGTCGATTCATGCCATTTTGTCGTGTGTTTTCGAGGCTGGCCCTCGATCAAAAGCTATTTTGAGGTCCAATTTGCGGCTGGCCAATCAAAAAGGCAAAAACTTGGGGCTCCGGTAGCAAGCCCATTATCCCTTTTTTGTTGTTTCTTTGTTCAATTTCGCTTTTTGTTGCTCTTGCTCAGTTTTTTTTCCCTTGTTTGCAAATGAGTGTCGGCTTGGAAAAGTGTTGTTGCTTTATCCCTCTACGCTTTGGCACGTTTTTGATTGCGTTTTGGTTTGCCGTAAGCCGAATTAAACCGCCAAAAGCCGCGCGCAGCCGACGCGCCCATGTTTTTGGCCCTTTTTTTTATCGCAAAGACGACTGACCCATACCCCCTTTTCTTAATTCTTGCCATTGCTTAGGCCGTCTATCTCATTGACGCCACGACAGGCTTTTTGGGCATCAATGGTGCGCGAAAATGACGAAAAATGACGAATTGAATACTCACCAAGCCTTTTTTTTTCTTTTGTATTTTAGCTGCCACTGTGTATTCAGGGCAGGCCGCACGACCTTGGTATTACATTGACCTGCTGTTCACCGTGATCATCTGCTTGGGCGGTGTCGTGGGCATGTTTGGCTCTTGCTTTGTAAGAAATGCAAAAAAAAAAAGACGCGTCGTGGCCCGCGTGTGGGCTATCGACGGGATCGCGCTCAACATGCTCAAGATCGTGCAGCGGGCGTGTCTGACCAGCTTTTTATATAGTCTTCGCGCAAGTTTGCCAAGGCATTCACGGTGATTGTGTGGGTCAACTGCACGCTGTCGGTGATCAAATATGTCATTTGTATGGCATTGATGGTCACGCATCGCGATGCCATGGCAGCCGCCTGCCACCGCTCTGGCTTTGTCGGCATCTCCAATGCTCAGCCTTCCGTTGAACCCGTCATTCTCTCGGACAGCCCTTATTACGCGCCCGTCCGCTATCCAGGCACCCTCAATGCCAACTCAGCGTCGCTAGCGTCGTGCGAGGACACCGTAAAGACATTCCTCATCGCTTTTGGTGTCACCATCGCCGTCATTCAATTCCTTCAGGTAACGCGATCGCCCGCAGACGCACGTCCACGCGTTTTTTTTTCTCTGAAATTGATGGTCAATGGACATTCATCCCTCTAAACCTTTTTTTTTTCTGTGCACAGTTTTACTTTGCCAGTGTCGTGTCCGCTTATGCATCGCGCCTGCGCAATGGCGCACGTCATCATCGCCTGCACGATCAGCAAATCAAGGATTTCGAAGAGTCGCGATACCATATGTCCACCGTGTACTAAGCCCATGGCGCCTTTTTTTTTTTTTTATCACGCTCGTTTTTCTCTCTCGACGACAGCCATCCATATTCCCCCCTCCCTCGCAAACTTCTTTTCATGTGACCCTGTATAATTTAACTCGAATAAAAGCGACATCCAACTGTCAATTGCTTTTTTTTTCATGCCCGCGATTCACATGCAACAGCCGATCCATCTCACCTCATCATTGCTATATTGGGATCACGAAGGTTTCGTGAACATGCGATCCAAGATGGCCAAAAGAGGCAACGGGGGATTCTGGCATTGAACCAGCGATGTGGGCACACAAAAAAAAAAGTGGGTGAGAATGTGAGACAAGGGAGAACAAAAGCCACTGTTCTTTCATTGCCGGTAACACATGGCGGCATCCAGATGCACCAGCTCGTGTCGATGCACCGTAAGGCAAAAAAAAAAGCAGCAAATCGTGCAATTGGAGCGATGGAGCCGACGTGGGGAAAAAAGCAAAGCGCATCCTCACGCCCCGTAGCTCGGCCGTCACCGTCTTTTGTATTTTTTTTTATGTGGCGATTCAAGCCATTTTGTAATAGAGTTTTGGGCGCTGGTCGCCAGAAAGGCAAAAGATAAGGGAGAGCCAATCATTTTTAAAATGATGCACAAAAAGTGGTGCAAGAGTCATCACCGGAGTTAAGCCCAGCACCAATCAATGCCTTGCATCTTTGCGCCATGAATAAAATGGTGCCCAGCAGCAATTTTCACGCCCCCTTTTTGTTTTTGTTTTTCTTCCTCGAAGACACTTTTTCTTTTTGAACAGACACATACACCTGCTCTTTTTTTTTTTTTTCCTTTGCCAAACCTGCACCCCCAAACCTCCTTTTTTTATATATTTTGAAACCCTTGAACCCATTGTCGCTTATTAGCCCATTTTTGACAACCATGGTTTCCATTATTATTTAATCGTCTCTGTCTATTGTGTCCTCTGTCAATTTATCATCTGTCTATTGTCTCTGTTAAATAATCTTGTGAATTATCTGTTGTGTCCACTCATGTCTGCCTCATCTGCCAAACCCCAAGCCTGTTGCCGCCACTCTAGCAAACCCTTCTTCGCCTACTGTACCGACGAGCCCTCTACCTGCACCCGCAAAAGAACAACCCATTACAACGCATTTGGAAATTAGCATCAATTGATTTTATAGTCCCATCCCCTATCAAATCCCCCCAGAACCAGCCCCAACAGCGCCCATTTCAAGCCCTAGATTAGTCTCCCCATTTTCATCCCCTGCCCCTTTTTTTTTTTATTTTTGACACGATGAATACCGCCCAGTTCTTTATGAATGCGCCTGCCGCCAACGGCACCATGAATTCCTCCGATTTGTTCCTCAATCTCATGCTTCAGCAACAAGACTGCTCGTCGGCCGCGTCCACGCCTCTCGCGACACCTCCCGTGGACCATTGGTTGACCGATGCACAATTGTTGCCCATGATGCCGGACTTTTTGAAGCAAGCCGCCACGCAGCCAAAGGTCGAAGACTTGTTTGACGCTTACCTGTCGTCGCCTGAGATCATGACGCCCGCCATGATGGGCTCCAGCAGCAGTGTTGCAAGTGCATCGCCTGTCTCGCATGCCAGCCCATCCAGCCCGCTCAACAAGACCGCCGCCGACATCACGCTGTTCCCGGAGATCTCGCCTCAACAGCAACAACAACAACAAGCTGCTGCTGCTGCTCCTGTCGCCGTCGCCGCCCCCGCTGCCGCCAAGAAGCCCGTGGTCCCTGCCCCGCCCGCGTATCGTTCGATCGCGCCCGCCAAAAAGCCATTGGTGCCCATCATGCCCAAATCGGCCGCGGCTGCGCGCTCATCGTCGATCTCGTCGCCTGGCTCGTCGTCGCCCGCGTCGCCGCAGCCTGCCGCGTCCGGCTTCATGATGCCCACCATGGCAATGCCATCGATGCAAGGCTTGGCCGGCAAGCGCAAGTCGTACGACAGCAAGGAGTCCGAGGAAGTCATTCTCAAGCGCCAAAAGAACACTGATGCCGCGCGCCGCTCGCGTCTCAAGAAGCTCGTCAAGATGGAGGCCCTCGAGAAGCGCGTCGTCGACCTCGAAACCGACAATGCCAAGCTCTCGACCAAAATCGCCGTGTTGGAATCGCAAAAGAGTGTCCTTGAATCAAAGGACAAGGGCCTTGAAGAACGCATCCGTACCCTTGAAGCTCAACTCGCTGAAGCTCACAAGGCATTGACTGGCCGTCAATAAAGCGCCAATACCACCACCCCCTTCCCCTTGTTTTTTTTTCTTTTCATTGATTATTTTATTGCCATCCCAACCCACATGCTTATGAATTAGTTTTTGTTCTCGTCTTTATATCTGTATTATTGTTGAAAAATAAAAAATAAAAACTTGGTGTCGCGACCAAACAAAAAAAAAAAAAAAAAGGCCATCACCTTGCCCTGCCAAGACTTTTAGCTGATTTCATTGACGATCGGAGATTTGCGAGGCTTGGACGCCGCGCGCTTTCGATAACAAGTTTTGACGCGACGCGTTGCGACCGTACCTGAAAAGCAACCCATTCAGGAGGACGGGTTACGCGCGCAACCAGTTTTTTTTTTCTGCACTGGTCTGTCAGGTCTGTCAAATTGTTCTTTGATCGCGGTGAAACTGACACCACCGCTTGAAAGAGGCACGCTCGAACGTCTCGTGGCATGTTTGCTCCCCCCGAAGCATGGATTTTTGAACGCATGCAAACCCTGAGTGAACATTTCATCAATTTTTTAAACTCGATTTGTTCGTCAATGGCCAGGATGAGCCATGGGCTTTTGATGTGTTGGAAGATGATGCCGAGTCTTCATCGAACGACACCAGTTTCGCCAGATTATGTCAAAAACTGACGGAGAAAGTCATGTTTTTCAACCAATTCGTTTGTGGGCATTTGCACGAAAACGATTTAATCAACCCTCAAATTTTTTCCCCAGATTTACTGATAAACAAGGGTCGACTGACAGCGTGATGGTGTTTGTGCAGTGCACCACACGCACATCAAAATTTGGCGGTGGATGCCTGGCGGGCTCCTGAAAAAAAAAAAAAAAAAAAAAAAAAAAAAAAGGTCAGCAGCATGCAAATCAGGAATATCGAGAAACCAAGAAAATGGCTAAAACCAAGCGCGATCCGATTGTTCGTTTTCGAGAAATGGAAGATTTTCTGTTTTTCTTTTCAGGCGAATTCCGTTGGGAAAACGCGCCATTGTGCCGTGCTAGCGCATCTACAAGCTAGAGACGCCTCAGGTGCGTGAATTCAAAGCGGGCCATGAGCAACACGGCTGTGGGACACACCATCGCTAAACCAAAATGGCGAAAAAAAAGTCCTTTTTGCTTTCGCGCTCACTGTCCCAAACTCTTACATTTTCCACAAATCACCAGCATCCATAGATGCAGTAGGTCAAAATCCTTCAGATAAAAACCTGTCTTATGGAGCTGTATCTAATCCTCGTCAAGTTAGCCTTGGGGCGAAAACAAGTCTCAGCTCCAAGAAATCGCACATTTTGTCGCAACCAGACGATGAACTCTTAATTTTTCATGTCATTTTCGCTTGTAACCAAGGTGCGTCTATCTGGACTTATGGATTGTGTATAGCGAGGCAATCCAAGGACCTAAAATCTGTCGGTTTGAATATCATGAAGGGAAATGGGTGATAAATCACGATTTTGCAAAATCACCAGTTCACCACGGCGCGTCTTGTCATCCGGTGGTCTCCATCTCACAATTTTTTTTCATTTGAATATTTCGGCCTCCTTTTTCTTGACAATGGCTTGAAAACCAAGCGCCAATTGGACGCTTGACGGGAACAAGGACCGGAGGCCCTTGCTTGGCCGAGCAAGGCGCGGAACCGCCACTTTTGGATTTGAGAAATGCGAGACCACTTGAAACGCGTATTTTTTGATTTCCTCTTCGCATGAGAAATTAAAAACCGGAGGTTGATTGAGTCATTACGCAGATGGATCCAAAATTCCGTTATTTTTGCAATTTCAGCACTGGCTCTTGAAATGCAATAATTTGTGCACTCGAACGAGATGCACTCGGGCGTCATTTTTCGATTGTTTGCCCGCCCGATGAACGACATTTTACACGCTTCCAAATTCCAATTTTTCTCGACAGCAAAAAGCACGACCCTCAGAAGTTTTAACGTGTCGAAAGCACCATTTAATTCTCTCCCAGATGAATCCACCAGTTTCACCACGATCCGAATAAATCTGACGACGGAGAAAACAACTTTTTTCGATATTTTCTTTAATCGTTTAATGGCGATTTGCTCGAGAACGGTCTTGTCGATTCCCAATTTTATTGTAGATTTACAGTATTGTACAGTACAGTACTGTACAGTACTTGTACGTACAGAACTGGATGTATGATAAAACAATCAAAACATTTTCTGTATCATACAGTATGATATCATATTTGTTGATCTCCAGCAGCTGCCCTGAATGCACTTGCGACTTGCTGTGTTGCCGAAAGCAGTGCAGCAGTAAAGGACCTCCCCAGGTCCCCATCAAGCCCCAGGCTCATGCACATTTGTCGCGTCAATCATCACGATACGTATGATACAAGCATACAACGATTGCGAGAATCGTCGCTCGCTGTTTTTAGACAAATAAAGCCGGTTGCAGTAAAAGAGAATGAGGAACGAATGCATTTAATGAAAAAAGGCTAAGGAGGTATCAATGATCACATAAAAAAAAAAAGAGGCCGATGGGCCGTGTAAATTGCCAAATACTGTATCTAATTTCTAATCCGTGTAGCCGTAGATGAAGCTATCAATTGTCTCCCAGTTGGGTGGTGGCATCGTGGTCTTTGCAGGCAGTGGGCCAGCTTGATTAGCAGATGGCAGCATGGCACGTGCCTTGTTGGGAACAATGTTTTCCAAAGATGACGAGATGGATGGGACAAAGGTGGATGATTTGCTTGCGGTGGAGTGGGTGGCCAGTGACGGCGACGCCGCGGCGAGAGGCACCATGGACTTTTGCGCGTAGCACACGTACCAATTGAGATGCGATTGGCACTGAACACACTCTTTGATGATCTTTTGAATCAGAGACGGTGTCAGGCCCATGTGCGCCTCCATGGTCGTCGGGTTCCAAGTGCCAGGGCACTGCACAGACTCGCGTAGCGCCGGTCGGATCGCATTGAGGAACCCTTCAAAGCACTGGCCATGCACCTGTCCCACTTGCCCGCCCCAGC
This sequence comes from Gongronella sp. w5, assembly GCA_001650995.1. Classification (NCBI taxonomy): domain Eukaryota; kingdom Fungi; phylum Mucoromycota; class Mucoromycetes; order Mucorales; family Cunninghamellaceae; genus Gongronella; species Gongronella sp. w5. Next base: position 355,477 of record KV441914.1, read on the forward strand.
CGAGTGGAATCGACGACGTGTCTTGATGGATGTCGATAAATCCATGCTTGGACGGCTGCGTCATCAAGACGGTGGACAGATGGTGGCACTGCTGCCAGTCAATATGGCGCTGTTGGAACACAGAGTACACTAGATCGCCAAAAATAAATGAGCCACTTTGTTTTTTTTTTTTTTGCTTTTTTTTTTGGCTTACGTTGCTCGTTGACCAGCGCCTGTGTCAATGGACCGGGGTGTTGGACGCGATAGTCGACGTCGACAATCTCCACTGTGCCAGCAGGTTTGAGAATGCGTGCGATTTCGCCCAAAAGGCGCTGCATTTGCGTGTTTGTCAGCAAACCCAGCATGAGTCTGACATGCACATAATCGAGCGAATTGTCGGGGAATGGCAGCGACGAGATATAATTGTGTTGACAAAAATGGGCATTACTCGGCTTGACGGACGTGGGAAAGTTGGGTAAAAGATCGATGCCATAAACGTCTATGGAGAGGGAAAAAAAAAACAAAAAAAAATCGTGGGGTTTAATTTCCAAATATTGATGTATGCCCGGCGCAAAGCGCGTGCCCAGTCGCCATGTGCCACGTTCCCCCCCCCCTGACGCCTATGTCAACAAAGATCATCCTCGTCCCTTTGCCTGATGCAAAGTATTCGCAAACTGGTCTTTCCCGACAAAAAATCCTCCTTGTCCCGAAGTTCGGACGACGGGACGACCCAACAAGCTAATTTCATCCCGCGCACAGTCCCTCTTTTGCTCTTTCCTCCGTCTCCAACGGCGCTGCCTTTTTCGGGGCGATGGACCCCTCTAGATCCGCCAGGGAGCTCCATTTTGTATGTCGTGTTACGTTACCTGCTTCTGGATAATCCGCTGCCATTTCAAGCACCCTGAATAATTTGCACGCAAAAAAAAAAAAAAAAAAAAAAAAGGGGGGGGGATGAGTAAAAATTTGTGCTTGCCTTTTTTAAAACAACAATAAGCGTCGCCATGTGGGTGCGCCTGCCCTTTTCTTACCAAGTTCCACAGCCGCAAGCAATGTCGAGCATCTGCGTGCCTGGTTGCTTCAATGTCATTGATTCTATGGGCACCGCCACGTTGCCCTTAAGCACGTACTTTAGCAAAAAGTGCTACAAAAAAAGTTAGGCACTGAGTTCATCTGCCCCTTGTTCCTTTTGGTTTTTTTTTTTTTGAGGTACATACCAGGATGACCAAGCGTTCCGTCTCCTCGTCATCACAGGGCGTGTGGAAGTGGAAACCTGGGTTTGCCAGGTACCGCCGATCGTTAAAAGTCGAGAATTGGAGATCGAGCGGCTGCAAATCGTGCTGCGAGACGAGCAACGACGGCGACGTCTTTGCAGACACTGGGGTCGATTTTTCCGTTTGCCCAGATTTGTTACTGGAGGTGGTGGTCGAGGTGGTGGTCGAACCACGCCGCTGGCGCGGCTGCACTGCCTTTTTCCGAGGTGCGGGCGGACGAGCGACGGCGGCGGCCTCAAAGTAGCCAAACCCAGGCTGTGGCGGCTTCTTTTTGGGCACGCGAGTCGTCGTTAGCGTCGTGTGTGCACTTTTGATGGATGGTGGGCGAGAGAGACGCTGCTGAGTCCGCTTTGGCAGATTGGACACGACTTCCTCGGAGACATAAGTCGGGTGCGATTCCGTATTTCCCATGACAATTTGATGGACGCAAGAAAAATTGAAGGAAGGAGGGTGAAAAAGGCGAGAAAGAGAGTGGGAGAAACGGACAAGAATGCAAGAAAGAAGAAAAAAGTAAGAAAGACCCAAGAGGATGGATGAAAAAAACAAAAAAAAAATTGCAGTGAGGCATCAAAATTAAGGTTTACGATCTCGAAAATTGTGAATTCAGCAGGACTGTGTGACCCTTCTGTATTCAAGTCCGCCGAAATAGCCAGAAGAGCGTGATAACTCAAAAAAAAAAGGTGGTTTATCAAGGGCAAATGGGAGGTCCCAAAGATAACAAGGAAGAAGTGCTGTTCGAGCAAGCCCGGACATCATGATTTGACTCAGGGCATGATCACCAGCCAGTGATTTCGGCCATTGCCTCGTACAAATAATCAAAGTACCCCACTTTTGCAAAAGAAAAAAAGATGAGTATTCTTGAGACTCCCTTTTGGTCATCCCTGGCACGTGAGCCAAGCCAATTCCATTGTTTGAAAGCGGGCGAGGGTTTGCTGCTTACAATTATTGTGATTTGCCGATTCCAGCCGAGCCAAGACGATCGGTTTTTCCTGGCGCGTCCGACCATGCCAAACCGAGGCTTCATCAATGATGACACTGGACGGATCGACAGGCATGGCCTGGGCGCTGGCCATGTGAAACAGATCATACGCGTGCTGAATGGGAATTTCCTTGTCCTTGGCTCCATGCGCGATCAGGATTGGACAGGCCACAGACTAAAAAATCATTAAAAAGAGTAAGGATCAGCCATTTGTGGCCCGTTTTGCCCATTTTGCCCTTTGTGCGTCATCATGCGAGACATACGCACACACTTACCGAGATGCGAGAGCGTGAGTCAAAACGATGCACCAGCCTTGAAAGCATCCAACCTGCGACAAAAAGGGTAACAGGGGTTAAAATGACGGAAATGAAGAGAAAAATGAAAGGACATGCGCTTACTTTGGAGGCCACGCAGGCCCTGGAGTGGTGCAAACAAAGGGAATGTCTCGAGCAGACGGTATTCAAAGACCAGGTTCGTGATTGAGCTGTAGGGTGCCTGGAGAATCAATGCCTTTGGAGCCAGACCATCGACGGACAATTCTTCTGCCAATCTCGTCGCAACACCTGTGCCTGACAAGAGGGAGAAAAGGCACTGAGACAGTGTCGAGAGGATGAACCAAATCACAGCTTACCTAGCGAGTGTCCAATGAGTGCAATTCGATCAGCTGGCACTAGAAAAAGGAAAAAGAAAAAAAAAAAGTTCAAAACCTTTGCATGGACAGGTGGTGTCACCTGCCATTTCTGGCCAGCAGCCAGTCAAAAGCAGCGCGTGCATCCAAAGCCAGTCCATCCTCCGAAGGCGAGCCATTCGAGTCACCAAAGCCGCGGTAATCGATGGTCAAGATATTGATGCGTGGAAACTTGAGTCGCAGCATCTGTTCCGTGAAATGAAAAAAAAGAATTGAGCCTCCCGCGCGTTGCTTCGGCACTGCTTTCATGCCTTGTAAAGGTCAATGCGCCAAGGCGCGGCACGGTGCAGGGCATTGCCATGGAAATAAATGAGCGCGTCATACTTTGCATCGGCAAGGATTGCATCAGCGTCGCCATCCACGTGATCTCGCGCGCGAAGACCAGCTTGGGAATGGAATTCCGAGGGCAAAATGTGCCACGCACCTGACAAAAAAAAAAAAGGTGTCAAACAACGAATTGCCTTGCCGTGCACGGTTTTACCGCTTTTTACCTAGTGTGACCTCATCCTTGGTAGTAATTTGTACGTTTCTCACGGCATTGTCTGTTCGTCAGCACGTGTGTCAGTCGCGTCATGTTGTCTATTTAAATCTGACTCGCCCCCATGGCTCGATTCTTACGTGCAAAGCCATAATACTCGGGCGATGTGAATTTTGGCTGGAGTGGCAGCTGCAACCAATGAAGATACACCATCCTAAAAGGCTGGTGAGCTTGTCTGCGGGTTTATCGTCTTTACGACGCGCGTCTTTTACATCTTTTGCGGTGTGGGGAAACAAAGAGCCACCATAAAAGCCTATGAAACGGAAAAAATGGAGCGTGTTGGCGTGGTGCTCGTGCCTGTAAAAGCGTGTGTTTACCAAATAGACGAGGACCACGGCCACAGAGGCACGCACGACCCTTTTAACGACCATGGCAACGAAACAAAAGCAAATAAAGGGGAAAAAGCAAAAAAAGCAAGAAACGCGAGCGGGGTCTTCGTTATTTTTTTTTTTTCTGCTGCTGCTTGCTTGCTTGGTGACACAGGCCAAAAAAAAAGAAAAAAATAAAGGGGGAGATGAATTGGCTTGGTGTTCTGGCCTGGCGGATCGCCGTACTCATAAATCGTAACGAGCCCAGTGCGTCGTGACCAGTCATGACGCGGCGGAGGTCAAGAATATCGACAATGGCAAAAAATAGGACAAAAAAAAGCCAAAGAAGCATTGCCAAGGCGGCCATTGGAGAATCAAAAAGGATGGAAAATGCATGACTAGGGTTGACCACAATGGCCACAACGGCATTGGTGATGATTGTGGCTGGATTGGCTTACGCCTTGGCAAAAGAAGTGGAAAAGAAACAGGCAGTAAGGGAACCAACGCGAGCAAAATCTAAAAATAGCCATTCAGGGCCAAATCGGGGGGCCAACGAAAAGCAAGCTAGTGCTTTTCCTTTTGTTTTCCTTCTTTCTTTTTTTTCTTCTTCTTGTTCTTCTTGCTGCTGTTGTCTTTCTTTCATCTCCCCTTTTCTCCCCTCGTGCTATCGTTTTGTTTTGTTGAAAATGAATAGTGGTGCGTTCAACTATGCCGATTTTCCTGTTATTGTGGGTATTGACTTTGGTAAGCCCTGTTTTGCTTCATCCTTTGCTTTTGCCGATCCGTGTTGTCCTCACTAAACCCTCTTTTTTTTTATTTTCTGGCTCTTTCCTCGGCTAGGCACGACTTATTCCGGCTGCTGCTACGCCTTTGCGCAAACTGACGAGGTTTACGATATTGTGAAATGGTAAAACCCCTTATTTTCACGCGTGTGACGCCTTGTGAAGGCGCAATCGGGGGTGCGTGAGAGATCAATTGGATCAATGGATTGCTCATCCACCTCTTCCCCTTCTTTTTTTTTTAAAAAAAAAAGGCCTCGCCAAAATAACAACATTTACCCCAAGGTATCCAGCAAAAAGATTGACCACAACCGGGAAAGGCAGCATAAAGAGGAATTCCGTGTGCTCAATTCCGTTTTTTTTAGACGCCCTCGCTCGCACTGTACCGAAAGGGATCGACGTCGCTTGTGGATTGGGGCCACGCCGCGCGCCGCATTGCGATGAAGCCCAATAGCCAGGATTATCTGCTGATGTCCAAGTTTAAGCTGTTTTTGATGGACGACACACAAGACCAGCTGCCCAATGGCCTCAACGTTATCGACGTCATTGCCGACTACTTGCGCGCCTTCCACGAGCACGTCAAGGGCGAGCTGCTCAAGGGCTTTGCCGGCAATTATGACCAGGCCAAGTTCCGCTACTGTTTGACTGTCCCTGCCATGTGGAGCGACCGCGCCAAGGCCGCCACTCGCGAGGCCGCCATTCGTGCTGGGCTTGTCCAGCGCACCGACCATCCCGAGCGCCTCATGCTCATTTCAGAACCCGAGGCTGCCGCGCTCTATTGCGAAAAGAAATCTGAGCAATTCAATCTCACTCATGGACAGCGCTTCATGATCTGTGATGCCGGTGGTGGCACCGTCGATTTGATCGTCTTTGAAATTGACCAGCAGCCTGGCCAAAAGTACGAAAAAAAATGAAAAGAGAAAAAAAATGAAAAAAAACGCGACCCGCTTTATCTCAACTCACTTTCCCCCTATTTTTTTTTTTTTTTGTGATTTTTAGACGCACTCTCAAGGAAGTGACCAATGGCCACGGTGGCTCGTGCGGCTCCGCCTTTTTGGACGTCAACATGCGCGAGTACATCAAGCGCAAGTTCTCGCACCTCGGCTCTATCAATGATACCGCCATGGAGCACATCATGGACACTTTTGTCAACATCATCAAGGTAATATTGCCTGCAAAAAAAAAAAAAAAAAAAAAAAAAAAAAAAAAGAGGTGGAAACAAGTGTATTGACGCTTCTTTTTCTCATTTTTAGCCCGAATTTGATGGCTATGAAGATCACTTTTTGGATTTGCCCGCGTCAATGGGTTTGGGCGACTTGACGGACGAATCGATTGGCTTGGAAAATGGCACAATTTGCTTGCCTGCGCACGAGCTGTGCGAGCAGGTGTTTGAGCCTGTGATTGTCCAAGTGCTGCAGCTGATTGAGGGCCAATTGAACCAATCGTACAATCTCGAGGCGATTTTCCTGGTCGGTGGCTTTGGTCAGTCCAATTACCTGTTCCGTCGCGTCGAGGAGGTGTTTGCCAACCGCGTCGGCATGATTGGCGTCCCGCCCCGTGGCGAACTCGCGGTCGTTCGCGGTGCCGTGTACTTTGGTCTCAGCCCGCAGCAGATCACCGAGCGTGTGTCGCGTCGCACCTATGGTGTTGAGACGCGCATGCTGTTCCAGCCCGACGTGGACCCTGAGGAATATTCCGTCGTCGGCGTCGACGGCCGCAAGTATTGTCGTCAGCGCTTCAGCGTCTATGTTCACAAGGGCCAAAGTGTCAAAGTCGACGAATGTGTCTCAAAGACCTTTGTCATCAGCTACCCCAGCGACACGGATTCTGGTAAAAAAAAAAAAAAAAAAAAAAAGGGAAAAAAAGGAGGGCAAAAAATTGACAAAAAACGACGCGTTTCGCGACATGCTCGGACATCCAATGGCTCATGCTTATTCTTTTTTTTTTTTATTCAAGATCTGTACGCGTTTGATGGTGAAGGGCCCCCTCCGCGCCTCACATCGCATGCCAGCATACAAAAAGTGGGTCATTTCCCCATTCGCATGCCTAGCTTAGAAGGCGTCAAGCCGGGCGACAAGGTGAACATGACGATTCGGATGTACTTTGGCCTGACGGAGATCAAGATTGAATGTATCATCAAGGACAAGGTGATTGTGTTCACGTCGGCATTTGAGACCGCGGCGGATGGCATGGATAATGGCAATCCCGGGTACATTCAAGACGCCGCCGCGGCTGGCTACGGCCAGCAGCAGCCCCCCGCCGGCGGCATGGACCCCTATGCCAGCCAGGCTTCGTTTGGCTCTGGTCCCGGTGCTGGCCCTGGCGGCTACCCTCCCAATGGCAGCTACAATCAGCCCTATTCACAGCAGCAGCCCATGGGTTACCCTCAATCCAACTATCCCTATTCCCAAGCTCCCGCCGGCGCCGCCTACCCCGCGGAAGACAACTATTATCAGCAGTCTTACGACCAGGGCTACCCACCACAGCAGCAACAACATCAGTCGTACTATGGCGGCTACCCGCCCACCTCCCAGGGCTACTCACACCAAGGCAATTATTAGGCAGCAAAACAATGGTGGCCTTGCCGCGCCTCCCCCTCCCCCACTTTTTTTTTCTTTTTCTTTTCTCGCTTCTCATCCATTTGCCTCGATCATGCGCAATTGATGTATTTACCCCCCTTCCCTTGCCCACTCTCCGCACACTCCTTTTTTTTCGTTCCATCCTTGTATCTCATTGCCTCCCTCCAGTGTAGTTGTACTCTCTCACTCTTTTTTTTTTCGTTTTTACTCTTATTACATTAAAAATAAAGTGTTCTTTTTTTCAAAAAAAAAAATAGTAATAAGCATTGCAACGACGTGGGCACTATAAAAAGCGCACCATTTAATGTATGATAGCAAAAAGCCCATTCGATCTAGAACAAGGTGTTTTTCACAAAACATCTGAACAAAAAGGGGGGATGCTGCGTCGTCACCCATTGGCGGCGTGAGATTGCTTTTTCATGTTTAGAGAAAAGGCTAATTGGCCAACCAATGTAATAAAGTGCTGCCATCATACGCACGCTTGTGTGCGATTCGGCATCTCGACGCGTATTTAAACCCACCTTTGAAAAATGATAAAAAAACACAAATGACACCTCTTTTTTTAATTAATGCAAAACACAAGGCTAGGATGGATCCAAATCAAAGGCGTCAAACTTATCTTGGTCATAGGCCACAGCCGACACAACGCGGCCACCAAAAAATCGCCCGTTCAATGCTTGAATGGCGCGATTCAAGGCCGCTGCCTTGTCAAACTTGACAAAAATGCGCACAGACTCCTCCATAGGCACATCAATGTGAGGCGGCACCTCGTGCACGATGCAGCGTTCGACGTGGCCGTATTTGGCACACTCTTCGGCTGTCTCTTGCTGCAATTGGTCGTCAACGTCCTGCGGGAGCACCATGTTGGTCAGCAGCAGCACGGTCGACACGCGCTTCTGAGGCAAGATGACGCCGCTGCCATCGCCGCGTGATTGCACCTGCAGTGCCTCGCGGATGCCCTCCTGCGACTTGCCGAGACCTTGGCCGGCTTGCCATCCGTACTTGTTCATCATCTTCCACGCCGTGCTGTTCTGCGACGCCGATGGAATCATCGCGTGTTGCGCGTCCATCGCATTGCGCTGCTGCTGGAGCTTGACGCGGCGGAGATACGCGTCGTCGCCAGATTCCTGCAAATCCACATCTTGCCGCATGGCAGGCAGCGCAGACGCAGCCATTGGTGGCGCAGTTACCGTGGTCGACACTGAAGATCCCAATGACGAGGATGGCATAGATGACAAGGACGAAGGCGCCATTGCAGCCGGAGGACCTGGGCAAAAAAAAAAAAGACATAAACACGTGTTTGACACGCGAATGGACGTATTCATCACCCCCTCAAAGATGGTGGCCATGAACTTACGGCTGGGACTGGGGGATCGAGACATCTGTGACGAGGCGCTTGAAGAAGAATCGCTGTAGCGGCGCTTGCGCGCATTTTGCAGGATGGTGATCTCTTCCTTGTACTGCTCATAATCGGTCGGCTTGAGTGGATCATAGTCCTCGTAAAGATCAATGGGTGCTGGCTCCTGGTTCTGCGCATTGGATGCCGTTGCCGCCTTTTGATTCGATTTGGCCTTTTTCTGTAAAAAATAAAAAAAAAAAAAAAAGTAAAAAATTGTCAGAAATGGCTAGGCAATCCGACAGCCAATGGGTATTTTTACCTTGGGTTTTGGCGCCTCTTCCTTCATGTAGGAAGGAATTGGCACTGGCAGCATTGTTTCTTTTGCTTGCTGCGATGAGATTGATGCCATTGCGGGCGAAACGGCAGGGACAGATGCATCCGCGCTGCTGACGGCCGGCTTGACGGCTGTGGTGGTGCTGACGACAGTGGCGCCGGCTGGTATAACAAAGGACGGTTTGGCGCGCGCTTGTGATGCAGGTTTCTGGCGGATGACAGGGCGAAATTGCTGCCGGTTGGACCAGCCGGTCGCCTTGGGCGCCATGGGCGGCTTGCTTCCTAGTGGTGATTGCGGTGGTGGTGCCTTGCTGCCGCTAGCGTCCTTGCTGTCGTCCTTGGCATTGCTCGCCTTGGTCGCCGGGGTATCTTCTGCTGATTTTGACGCGTTGTCCTCCTGTTTTCCACCTGCCTTTTTGCTCGGCGCTATCAGATCGGCAAACTGAGCAAACATGAGACTTACAAAGAAAGAGAGAGCGTGAAAAGGGAGGACAAGAAAACAAAAAAACGGGGTTTTGAAATCGAATCGGGAACCAAATCGAGGAATTGGCGCGTTAAAAACAGGATCTCTCGTTCCTGGACCACTCTTTAGGGTGGGTTTTTTTTTTTTTGCTTCACAAAAATGGAGAACTTCGTGCTACAGCGCGTCAGTTTTGCTGGTTTGTTGCCGTCGCGTACCGTCAGCTCCCCCTGGATCTGCTGGCACTGTAGTCCAAGACATCATCATGTTTGGTTTTCCTGCTCCCTCTCTTCTTTTTTTTTCATACACACAACGCCACAAAGTTTACTAATGATGGGCCGCTGTTTCTCTACAAGCCCGACGTTTTGTCAAGTTTTACGGCAAAAGAAGGATTGCAGCGATGCATCCACACCAAATTTTGCCATTTGGAATTTGGAATTTTGGGTCTGGTTCTGCTTCAACGCCGTTCTTGCCAGAAAAATATACCATATCATCATGCGGCGGGCGGGGGTGCTCATTTGGGTTGCTGACGAGAGAGAGTCCACATTCATCAAGTCACAATTCAATCCTGGCACGTAAATTGACCAGTTAGGCAGGCTTAAGCTTCAAAAGTCGAAATTGGCGACGTGTGGGGCGAGGATCCCCAATTTTTATTGCACTTTTGGCGTGAAAGAGGGGGGAAAGCTTCAATAAAACATTGAAACCAGAGGTCGACTAGGTCGTTGTGTGGCAGATGAATCCAAAACTTGGAAATTTTCACAAATCTTGCACGGGCTTGTCAGATTGTTCTTCGTTCGCGATGAAACTTGCATGATGGTTCGATGGAGACGCACTCCGGCGTCATTTTCAGATTGTTTGCTCGCTCGATGGACGACATTTACTGTACATGCATGCAAAATCCGATCAAACATTTGAAAAATATTCCAACTCATTTTTCTTGACAACGAAAAAAACGACTTCCAGAGCTTTTAACGTATCGCAAGCACCTTTTGAACCTCTGCAAGATGAATCCGCCCAGTTTCACCGAGATCCGATTAAAACTGACCGAGAAAATACAGTAGCTCTTTTCGACAAATTCTTTAATGGCAATCTGCTCGAGAATGGTCTAGTCAAGCCTCGATTTTTATTGCAGTTTTACTAACAAACACGGGGGCAAAGCATCTAATGGAATGACTTGCGGCGCGTTAGCTTGGGATTTAACTTTTTGCATCGGCCATTTCATTATCAGCCCACTCAATCAGCGCATACGTACCGTAAAAATGTGCAAAATAAAAAAAAAATACAGTAAAAAAATTCCATGCAATTTA
>KV441915.1:0-50749 GCA_001650995.1 Gongronella sp. w5
CGCGCCATTGACGCGCCACTACGCGTCAATGATTTCGAGCACGTCGGCTCACGCGCTTTTTGCGCACGTTCGCCACTCGACGCGAGCTGGGCCGTGACAGTCACTCAGGGGTCACACATTTCTGACTCAGAAAACGCCAAATTTGGGAAGTTTCGAACTCCGAGTGATCGATGCATCTCAAACAGGTAACTCCGACAATTTGCTATTGGCAGAGAAAATGGCATGTCGCCCTAACCTGTAGAAAAATATCCAAAGAGTGACGCATGAACGCCGATCGACTGAGAAAAAGAGCTTACTTTGGGCAAGATTTTTTTGTAAAATTTAAGGTTTGACACTTCCAAATTAAGCGCGTGGATTGCATGGAATTTTTATTTTTTTTATTTTTTGTTTTGCACATTTTTGTGCGCTGAGTGGGCTGCTTGCTTGCACGCCGCAGGCTGGTGAATACTGTAATACTCAGTACGGTACTGTAATGACCGATGCAAAAAGTTCAAACCCAAGCTACTGTAGCGCGTTGCAAGTCATCCCATTACAGTAGGTGCTTTGCCCCCCTGTTTGCTAGTTAAACTGAAATAAGGGTCGACTAGTACAGTATGATAGGCCGTTGTCGACCAAATTGGGATCCAAGATTTTGACGGAAAAGTGAATTTTTTTTCTCTGCGACACTGCGAGATTTTTTTTGGATATCCATCGAGGAAGAAAGTCCACCACCTCAAATGAACCAGCGGGCAAACGCAGTAAAAGCGCTATTTCGGCTTGTTGTGGTTTATTTGGGTCTTTGGGAACATGGCGTCGAGCAGCTATTCTGCCTGGGCGAGTACTACAGTACATATGATATCATACTGTACTTCGCCTTCACCAGGGCTTCAGGCGTTCAGGGGTCGTTTTGAACTTTTGATCCGGATCGATTTGGCTCGGATTTTATACAGATCAATGCATCATTTTCTCAGCATCATCTCAGAAGTCAGGACTGATGAGTGATCTGATTTCTGGAAAAACTTGAAAAGTTGCTTGAAATCATATCATCATCATCGAGCGAAGGTTTGAGTCGAGTATCATAATACGTACCGGTATGTGCCTACTCGATAATATCCACTACTGGTGGTGGTAGTCTGAATTTGGCGCCATATGGTGGTTAGGCTCATCGGGGGGGCACGGGGCGGGGAGAAGCGCGTAAAATAATGTTTTGGCTACAGTCTATTACTGTACCGTACAGTATGTGTTTTCACTGGCAAACTCGAATCTTAAGATTTCTCGCGACTGAGTGATCCGATTCGCAAAAAAAAAACACCGTTGTTGGAGAATTGAGTCTGCCATTAACTGGTGCAAATTTGGGACCAAATGATCAAGTTTCTGAGGAAGAAGCGCCAGTTTCATGGGCGTAAAGGGGGTAAAATCACCAGCATTTGGTCTCGTACTGTGCTGCGGCAACGGCTGAGCGCCCCGACGCGCGAGTCACCTCAAATGAACCAGCGGGCATGCGCGGTAAAAGCGCTTGCGGTTTGGGAATACTGTATCGCTTCCAGTTTTCGGCGAGTTAGCCTTTAGGGTTCTTTTGATCCTGATTTGGCCCTGATTTTATGAAAAATGCATTTTCTCAGCACTGAATGATCCGATTTGTGAAAAACCTTGGAATCATCGAAGTCCCAAGTCAAGTATCCACTCTTCTTAATTTGAAGCCATACGGCCAGCCTCATCGGAAGAAACGCGTAAAATATTCGTTGACACTGGGTTTCACTAGCAAACACGAATGTCGAGCTTTCTCGCGACTGAATGATCCGATTCGCAAAAAAAATTAACACGGCTGAAGAATTGGGTCTACCATCAACTGTTCTAAATTTGAGAGCAGATGAGCAAGTTTCTGATGACGCGCCAGTTTCATGGGCGTAAAGGGGGTAAGAACAGCAGCATTTTGTCTCGTACGGCGTCAACGGCTGAGCGCCCCGACGCGTGAATTACCTCAAATGAACCAGTGGCTAAACGCAGTAAAAGCGCTTGTGGTTTGAGGACATCGCCTCGTGTTCTCAGCGAGTTAGCCCTCAGGGAGTCGATTTGGCCCTGATATATGCAAAATGCATTTTCTCAGGACTGGATCATCCGATCACTGAAAAAACTTGACATCGTTGGAGTTTTGTCTTCATCATCCTCTAGTGCGAATATAGGACCGGATGAACAAGATCCGAAGGACGCGCCCAGCAAAAGTGGGGTAAGATTTTGGTAGCGTATGCAACAAAGGCCCAACGTATCGACACGCTAGTCATCTCAAATGAACCAGCGGCCAAGAGCGGTAAAAGCGCCTTCTGTTTTTGAAAAGTTCGCGATGAGATCTCGGCCTGAGTGATCCAATCTCTGAAAAAAAAAAAAAAAAACTAGACAGCTTTGAAGTTTTCTTCATTATCCTCTAACTGAGATATAGTGATCCGCCGAACAAGATCCGGCATGGTTGTCATGACAATCGTTAAATCACATCGTGGCTGATTTAGCTTGCTAACGACAGTAATTTATATGATTGAGCATGCTCGCGTGTATTTCGCAAGGATCATGGACGACATTGGCTGGGTGAGGTGCTACGCGTCACGCGCGTGATACAAATAGTCACGAGCCAGATGCTGCACGGCGCGCACCGCGCACTGACACGCATTTTGACTGGAAAAAGCGGCCTTTACAAGAGGTTTGGCCATGCTCGTTAAATTTGTGCACGTTTGCTCATTCGTGACCCGATTGCGCGTGACACGTGTGACCGCGATATCGTACGACTTGTCAAACGTGGTGCTACGAGCTATACGTAGTGTAATGCATGCCAATTGTCCCAATGGGGCTCCGCACTCGATTTTCGAACAAAAAGGAGTAAAGCGGGGAGACGACGCGTGTTGCAGGTAGTTTGACCTTCATTATACGACTGGAGGCAAGCTTTTTTAATAATTCAAGACTATTTACAAAGTGGTAGAGAGAGGAACAGGGAATTGAGGGGAAAAAATACTTAAGCGCGGGAGGCGGCGAGCTTTTCCTTGAAGAGGGCCTCAGCGCCGTTCCAGACGGGGGACTCGGCGCGGTTCTTGAGTGCGAGCATGGTGGGGAGCAAGTCGTGAGAGAACATGTCGGAGGACTCACGGGGAAGGAGGGTGGGCAAGTGATCGATGGAGCAGACATCGAGGGGTGCGGGGTTAGAGCTGTTGACGGGGACAATGGGCTTGTCAAAGGTGGTGTTGATGCTGTAGACGGGGATGGGGTTGTTGGGGTTGGTAGTATCGCACGAGACGTCGCAGATGATGGACAGCTTGCGGGGGGCATCAATCAGCTCCTGGGTAATGAAGGGAGGGATCTTTTGGTTCAAATAGATGCAATTGATGAACGCGTCGGCCTCCATGATCTGGGGGAAAGGACCGCCCGCCTTGGTCTCGTTGATGTCCCACTTGATGATGTTTTCCTCGGGAATACCAGCCTTGCGCGCAAAATCGCAAGCGCCAGTGCCACAGCGACCAAGAGCGCCCATGACCATGACCTTGGGGAACTCGCCATTGTTGGTGGTGACTAGGGGGGAAAAAAGGCGAGATGAGTCAATTTTTTTCCAAAAAAAAATAAAAGAGAGAAAAAATACTTACTGGCTTGAGCCAGCTTTTCCTTGGTGTAGTTGATGAGGGCGTCCTCGTTGGGGTAGGGGGTCAATGGGCCGTAAGGGGCGTTGGGCGTCAGGCGTTGATGGCACCAGACATCAATGGCGACCGCGGAGCCCGCAAAGCCGGCCATATAACCAAAAGCAGCGACACGGCGACCTAAAACGTGTAACAATTTAGTCAATCAAACCTTGTTTCGTGCCCCCCCCCCACTTCTCAGCGTCACGACAAGCATCAAACATCTGCCAATGACTCACTCTTGTTTTTTTTTCTCTTTTCCGTGTCCTTACCCTGGGCGTCATTGAGGAATTCCAAGTCCAAAATGGTGCCATTGCCAGCATCGAAGCGCTGGAGGATCTCCTTCCAGCCGCCTTGGGTCTTGAAGCAGTGAGCAAAGAAGATGTGGGTGTGGTGCAGGGGCGAATCGTCATTTTCGGGCAATTCCTTGAGGCCGACAATGTAGGCATCGGCCGGGGCATCGGTCTTCCAGCTCAGGGCGTCGACCAGGGGGCAGCCAACCTTGACGTACTCTTCGTCGTCAAAGATGCGCTGCGTGGAGCGCTCCACGGTGATTTGGAAGCCATTGTCCAACAAGATCTTGGCCGTAGCAGGCGTCAAAGCAGCACGGTGTTCCATGGGCTTGGTTTCGGCACGGAGCCAGAGATGAGGACCAGTCGCAGTAATAGCCATTGTGATTGTGTGGGTGGTTGTGTGGGTGTTGTAAAAAAAATGTATGAGAGAAACAAAGAAAAAAAAAAGCATCAAAAAATGACGCTCTCTTTTTATATGAAGCATCTGGGCGGAGATCCCCTGCCAAAAGCGCCAACAATCAGACCACCATGCCCAAATTAGGAATATCGATGGACCCCGCTGCGTCTCATCTTGACTCCATGTCCAAACGATAATCAGCCATCTGCTTTTTTCGTTCAAAAATAGAAAATTGCAAGAGATCCTTGCCCGTCGCCCCCGATGAACGCAAGAAAGCATCCTTTTCTTCAAGATCGTCTCAAAAATAAAAAATAAAAAAATAGTCTCCTTGACAGCCCTACGCCTTTTGTTTGTGTACCCGTGAGAGAAACCCAAAAGATCCAAAATGTACAAGTGTCAGCAGAGCCAAAACAAAGTTCAACACGTCAGAAAGAGGCCGGGCGCATCGGGCGCGTCGCCTGATGCGCCAATGTCAAATCTTCGTGATCTCGGGGAGCACATCTTTTTGCTGACTTTATTTTTCCGCAAAAAAAAAAAAAAAAAAAAGGACAAAGAGGGGGGAATCGTGGGAGAGCAAAGCCGCATGGTGACATGAAAACCAAGTGAGACAAGACCAAGGAGAGCCCGTGGCGACAGAAAAAAGGAAAAAAAAAGAAAACGAGAGCGGGGTGGGCAAAAACAGGGCTCAATTCATGTGGCAGGGCAAAATCTGTGCAACAAAAGCAAAATGTCCAACGGAGAATCAGATGACGCGCGTGGCAAAAAAAAAAGGGGGGGGCCGGGCTCTTACTGTGTATTCAAGATTGGCTTCATCGGTCGCCTTTAAGCGGATCAAGATGCAAAGGACCCCATCCGTGTTGATCCTCAATGACACCTCACTCGCCTGCTCCACCGCCTTGACGCAATGATTGATGTGGGTATACTGATAGCTAATAAAAAAAAAGTTTTTTTTCAGCGTTTCGCGGCGTGCGCGCGTTTGTACGCGCATCAATTCCGATTTGCCTGCGCCAATTGCCCAAAAATCCGTTTTTTTTTTTACCTGTATTGCGCGGCCTGTGTGCTCTCAAAGCCGATGAATGCCTCGGAATCAAGCGTAAACTCCGTCTAGGAGAGACAAAAATCAGGGGCGTTGTTGTCTTTACGCGTCTATTTTTTTTTTTTTTTTTTACCTTGCTTGTGACGCCATTCGCGCCATCACCGTAAAGCATGAAGCATGGGCTTGCAGAGTTCGTTTCTGTCGAATTAAATGCAAAAACAACCTTGCTGCACTCGGAATCAAGATCGCCAAAGGCGTCCAGCAACCATTGGGCCCTGATGATGATGCGCTGCGCCGTCTCCTGGTCGTTGATCATGAAATCCATCGCGTCGGGCTCCGTCTCCAAAGGCGTCACCTTGCAATTGATGACGAGATGCGCCTCCTTGTCCTCCAGCCTAAGGGGAAGAAAGGGCAAAAACAATTGTAAATCAAGCTGATTGGCCGCTCAATTGCGTCTTTTAGCACTTGCATGATCTCCAATGGCGCTCCGGTGCCGCGATAGATGAGACGACAAGTGTCGTTTGTGCCCATGGCAGGGCCAATCATGCCCAGGCAATCCTGCAGGGTCTGCAGATGGATATCAAAGGACGGAATGTCTTCTGGAAGCCGCCGGTATCGCTCAAACAATAGGCGCTTGATAAACACCACGGCTTTCATGTTCTGGTGTTCGGTCGTCATCAGTGTGATACCCTCGTCGTGAAAGTCAAACGTCGCCGTCTATGCACAAACGAAAAAAAGGGTAAAAACAGGGCCAGACAACCTCTTTTTTGCTTACCGGCTTGAATTGAACGGCTTTTATAAGACCCATAAGCAACTTGACGCTCTTCAGGGTGCCGTTGAAGGAAACTTGGTCCATGTCGACCATAAAGAATAGAAAAATGGGGGAGAAAAAAAGAAGCGCAATGAGAAAAAAAAAAAAGCGCGCCTGCAGATTTCATTTTTATAGTGAGGGCAATCCTCGACTCCAATTGGCCGGAGCGGGGCTGCGCCAACAGCAGAAAGAGAGGCTGGGTGGCTGACTCCTTTTTTTCTTGTCTTCCTTCACACTTTTTTAAACTTTTTTTTTTTCATACACCTTGCCATGGCTGATTCGACTGCCCGTGTCAAGCACCTGGTGATCGACACCAACGCAATTATCAATGGCGTGTCGCTCAAGGATGCTGCCGAGCATTTTTACACTTGCCCCGAGGTGCTTGCAGAAGTGCGCAGCGCCCACTCCAAAGACTACCTTACCCGCCTGCCATTCGAGATCCAACTCGACCAGCCGTCCGAGGAGGCTGTCAAAGCAGGTACGTCTTCAAGTGACTGCAGAGGAGCGTGCAATGCAGACCATTTACCCTTTGTTTTCTTCGTTTTTTGCGTTTTTTTTCCCTTAGTCATTCAATTTGCCAAGCAGACCGGTGACTATGCGTCCCTATCGATGCCCGATATCAAGGTGATTGCCCTCACTTACTCGCTCGAAGCCAAGCACAATGGCATTGATCACATTCGCACCGAGCCCGTCAAGGTAAAAAGTGAAATTGACAAGAAAATAAGAATATTTAGCTCATTTTTGGTTTATTTTTTTTCCTTAGAACCGCCCCAATGGCACGCTGGGCAGCGCACCGCCTCCATACCAACCAAAGACAATCACCACGGTGGCCGTCGACGACGATGGCTGGGAGATTGCCGGCTCTGCGCGCAAGGAGACGCTGAAAAAGAAGAACAAGAAGAATTACAACAAGAAAAAGGCGCAGAATGCCGTCCAGGTCGCTGTGACGCCCAAGGATGAGCCCAAGGAAGAAGAAGCCATTGAGCAGGCTCAAGAAGAGAAAAAGGAGGAACCCATTGAAGCGCCAAAGGAAGAGATTCAAAAGCAGTTCAAGGAAGAAGTGGCCATCGAGCAAGCCGTCAGCAGCAGCAGCGCCGGGAGCAACGACCAGTCTGTGGATCAATTGGCGCAAGGGGTGCAAGATGTGGTGATTGAGACGGAGCCTCCATTGGACGATGAAGAAGATGACGGTGAATGGATCACTCCCGAGAATCTCGATGAATTCCGTGCAGCCGCTCTCGGTGTCACGCCCGCAGATTACCAGCGCCTGAATACGATGGACGTGGCGTGTATGACCAACGATTTCGCCATGCAGAACGTGCTGCTACAGATGAACATGAATCTGGTGTCGACTGGCGGCCATCGGATCACCAAAATCAAGAATTGGGTGCTGCGGTGCCACGGCTGTTTCTCGGTGACGAGCGATATGGAGCGCAAATTCTGCCCGAAATGCGGCGGCGCGACTTTGACGCGTGTTTCGTGCTCGACAAACAGCAATGGTACCGTCCGCTACCATTTGAAGCACGGCCATTCGTACAATCTGCGCGGGACCGTGTTCAGTATGCCCAATCCAAAGGGCGGACGCGTCCACAACAACATTGTGCTGCGCGAGGACCAGCGCGAGTATGTCAAGGCAAAGGAAACACAGTCCAAGAAGAAACTCGTCGACATGTTCGATCCAGACTTTATCCCCATCTACGGCAGCAAAACAGGCGAACGCGATCTCAACAACAACATGTTTGGCACAGACGTCATCGGCTCCGGCAGACGCAACCCCAATCAATCGCGCAAGCGCACAGGAAAGAAGAAACAGCCCTCTCTGTTTTAATTGTTTTTTTTATCTTTTTCATCCCTATTTTTGTAGCATAACTCGCATCCATTCCTTTTTAAACACGAAAATAAAGCCATTGATTCCAACAAATGCGGTTGTACCTGCGCTATTTTTATGAGACATGATGAGAAAAATTAAAAAAAAAGGAAGAAAGATGGTTGTGCGCCATCCATCCCTGCCTGGATCACTTGGCCAGTCATCAAACTTCCCTGGATGTGCGATCGGTCATCAAGTTTGAAGGCACTTTTGATGGAGACTTGCTGAAAAAGAGCGCGAAAAGCGCTTTTTTTGCATTTTTAGTCGTTTGACCAGGCATGGTCTAAATGCAACTCTGATGTATTGCATCATTGAGAGCTGGAAAGTCATTGTGGATGGTGGAAAAGCTCAAAATGGATTTGAGGCGAAGACTCGTATAGTACAAAATCGACAATTAAAGGTCGTGTCGCGATTTTTTTTTTTTATAAAAAGATGCCAGTTTGCCTCTTTCTTTCGCAGCACCTCATTATCCCTATTATTTTTAAACACGAGAGGAACGCCAAACAGCTACCCGAGCCGCGTTATTTTAAGCCCAAACCGCCAGGAGATCCCAGGAAGACGTAAAATCAGCACTTTCTCCTTTTTTTGTTCACCATGCTCGCCTCCAATTCCTTTTTAAACACAAAGGGTACACTGCTGCTGTCAGCATGAACCCCATGCCGCCTGTCTTTACCAGTTACGAGGCAGATCAGAGGCAAATGAGTGGCAAAAACAAGGAAATTAAGCAAATCATGAATTGATTTCTCGAATTGTCGAGCGAGTTGTTGTTGTGGGGTGATTTATTTATCTCAGTCTAGATATTTGACAAGATGCAAGGAAGCATCCCGTGCGTGGAGCGAGAGAGAGGGAACATTGGGATGCTGGGGTGAGAGAGGGAGTCGATTGGGTGTCATGGAAAGCGGTCCATTTGGTTGTCAATGGGGGAAAGGACGCTTTTTACTGCTTGCTCGCCTCCAACTTGGCGTAGTAGGCATCGCGGCGCTGGACGTTGGGGATGTGGTAGAGGTTCCACCAGATAGCGCCACCGACGGCACCGAGACCGAGGGAAATGGTGATATCCTTGATGAAGAGCTTCTTGAGCTTGCCGGTGATGGGAGCAACCATGGTTGAAAATGTAAGCAAAAGTGAAAAAGAGGAAAAAAAGAGAAGGGTTGGCTTGTTGTGTTTTGAGAATCGGCCCATTTTTTTTTCTTTTTTTTCATTTTGGACAATTTGTGACGGCAAGTTGCGAGGGGTGGTCCGCCCCAAGCCCATGGGTCTTTTTTTTCGGCCCGGGCCAATCGCAAGTCGGGCCATTGGACCAGCCAATGGCCACGCACCGTCACACTTTGACTGAAACATCACGCCTCACTGCCAATCGCGCCTCGCTCGGCTTGAATGATTGTACAAGCGCCATCAATGGCCCGAATTTGTGCGATGGAAGCGCGTAAAGATTCAATAAGAAAACTCCCCCTAGCTGGGATGGCCTCAGGTTGCCATGGCAACATAAAAATCAATTAAAACCATCAAAATCGTCAAAAACAAGCACAGTGGCCCGGTCATGCTGCCAATTGCCCAAATGGTTACACAAAAGCGATTCGCCTCGAGTGGCAATAAAGAGTGTGCCCTTTTTTTTTTTTTGCGTGCCTCTTTTTTCCCTTCTTTCCCTTTTTCAACCACGCCGCCGGGCCCTCGTTCTCGGTGTTTTTTTCTTTTTTATTTATTTGATGGACGATCTGATCAAGCTCACCAACAAGCTGCAGACGGTGGTGTCGTCTGTGAATGCGCATGATACACTGGACCTTCCACAGATAGTGGTTGTCGGGTCGCAAAGCGCCGGCAAGTCGTCAGTGCTTGAGAACCTGGTGCAGCGTGATTTCCTGCCGCGTGGAAGTGGCATCGTTACCCGCCGGCCCTTGATTTTGCAGCTGGTGACTCTGCGGCAGCCGGATGCCCACGAGTATGGCGAGTTTTTGCATACGCAGGACAAGAAATTCTTTGATTTTGCCGAAATTCGGCAGGAAATCGTGCGTGAGACTAGCCGCCTTGCCGGCGACAACAAGGGCATCTCGCGCATGCCCATCCATCTGCGCATCTACTCGCCAAGGGTTCTTACACTCACGCTCGTCGATCTGCCCGGCTTGACAAAGGTAAAAGAGCAACAAAAGCAAGAAAAAGACATGAATTCAGGGACCCCCAAAATGGACACCACGTGCTCACGCTCCCCCTTGTTGTCTCATTTCCCTCAAATGTCACTAGATTCCCATTGGTAAGAAAACATTGAGCCTGGAACAAAGCGTAAATGAGGAAAATCACGGATATTGACGCGTTTCTTCCTGTAGGTGACCAACCGAGCGACATTGAGAAGCAAATCCGCACCCTGGTGATGGACTATATCAGTAAACCCAACAGGTAAAATAAAAAAAGTAGCCGCATGGCAAAAAAAAAAAAAAAAAAAAAGACATGGGCGTTTTTCCAGTTGTTTTCAAAGAAAATGTAAAAAAAAGTGATCAAATCGCTCATTTTTTGCATGTTTAGTATCATTCTTGCCGTGACACCGGCCAACATGGACCTTGTCAACTCGGATAGCTTGAAATTAGCGCGCCAAGTCGATCCTGAGGGTAAGAATTCGGGCAACCCAGGGGGCGATTGGGCTGACATTGACATTTGTCCCCCCCCCTTTTTTTTGTCATTTTCAATAGGCAAGCGCACAATTGGTGTGTTGTCCAAGCTGGACTTGATGGATGCGGGGACGAACGCGCTCGATGTGCTTGCGGGCCGTGCGTACCCCTTGAAACTTGGATTTATTGGCGTGGTAAACCGCAGCCAGCAGGATATTTTGACGAACAAGCCGATGGCCGACGCGGTCAAGGCGGAGAACGACTTTTTCATGCAGCACCCGTCGTACCGCGCCATTGTCAAGCAGTGCGGCACGCAATACTTGGCCAAGCAGCTCAATCAGATCCTATTCCACCATATCAAAGACAAGCTGCCTGAATTGCGCACCAAGCTCAGCACGCTCATCAGCCAAACCCAGCACGAATTGAACCAGTATGGCGACCCCGTCCTCACGAGCGGCACTATGCACCGAGTAAAAAAAAAGAAAAGAGAAAAAATTCAGAAAAAAAATTGACAAGCGGCTCAATTTTTGTTTTCTCCTTGTTTTTGCAGGGTTCGTTGATTCTGCGTCTGCTGACCAAATTTGCCAATGACTTTGTCGCCGCGATTGACGGCACGTCGAGCGAAATGTCCACCAAGGAGCTGTAAGCAAGCAAAGAATGGCTACAAAAAGCGGCATTTGCTCATCTTTTCGTTTTTTTTTTTTTTTTTTTTTAGCTGCGGCGGCGCGCGTATTTATTACATTTTCAATCACGTCTTTGGCAATGCGTTGCTTGCGATCCCACCGTGCGCGAATTTGACCAACCAGGACATCCGCACGGCGATCCGCAACTCGACGGGCCCACGCCCATCGCTTTTTGTGCCTGAAATTGCGTTTGACCTGCTTGTTAAGCCGCAAATCAAGCTGCTCGAGACCCCAAGTTTGCGATGTGTCGAGCTCGTCTATGAAGAACTCATGAAGATTTGTCACAATGCCGGTGATAAGGTAAGGAAAAAAAGGCAAAAGGGTAACAAAAAAAATCTCAATTTCTCGCTTCGTTTTAGGAATTGATGCGATACCCCAAGCTCCATGGCAAGCTGATTGAAGTTGTGGCGGAATTGCTGCGCGAGCGGCTTGGCCCGACGTCGAGCTTTGTGGAGAGTCTGATTGCGATTGAACGCGCGTATATCAACACGAATCACCAGGATTTCATGGGGGCAGCTGGTGCAATGACGAGCATGGAATTGACGCGCAAGAAGAAACTGTCGACGCCCAAGCAGTCGCGCAAACTGTCGCGGCAGCCTAGCACGGGCAGCATCAGCAGCACGATCATGCAACAGCAGCAACAGCTCGTGCACAAGCCCAATGGCATGGTCAATGGCACATCGGCGACGCATGATGGCGACGACGCGCACCATGATTCGTTCCTGCATTATTTCTTTGGAGGCGCTGGCAAGACCGACCGCCCTGCTCTCACGACACCCGAGATGTCGACAGGTATGACCAATGGCGCGCCCGTGCTGTCTGTCAGCAGCATGGTTGAGGCCGAGCTCGACAAAAAGATGGAGGACGTCTCGTTGCAATCCGACGATCCTACGTACCCGGCGACGGACCGCGAGGAAATGGAAACACAGCTGATCCGTAAGAAAAAAAAAAAGACAAAAAAACGAAAGAAATGCCTCGTTTTGACGCCATTGCCTCGTCTTTTTTTCCCTTAAAAAAACTATTTAGGCACGCTGATCACCAACTACTTTGGCATTGTACGAAAAAATGTGCAAGACATGGTGCCCAAGGCTGTGATGCACCTGCTGGTCAATCATTCTCGTGAGACGGTGCAAAACAGGCTAGTGACATCATTGTACAAGCGCGAATTGTTTGACGAGCTCCTCCAGGAAGACGAGGCCATGTCCCTGGAACGCGCTAAATGCAAGCAATTGCTCGATGTGTACAAGCAAGCGTTTGAAATCATCAACAACACCATGTAGATTACCCCCCTTTTTTTATTCTTTTCTTTTATCCTCATTTTTTTTGCCTCGCGCTTTCATCTTGCCTGTACACATGTAGAACCATTGGAAATAAAAACACCAGCTCTTTTTATCAAAAATGGCCCCTAATTGCATGTGACACCGTGGAACGCCAAAGTAAATGACGAATTAATGGTCCCTGCCTGGCAATGGAACCTTATTTCATTGAGTCTAGAGCGCAAGGCACAAAAAAATTGGCCTTTAGATTTTTTAATCTCTTTTATTCTCGAATTCCATTTCATACTTTTTGTTTTTTTTTCTTCTTTTTCTATATTTCTGCTTTTTTCATTTCGACGGCACTGTTTCTTTTCTCATGGCCTCCAAAACCGTCGATTATCGCGTCTCTACCATTGTAGTGCTGTGCAAAGACTGCGGCGAGGATGTCGGGCTGTATCCAGGTACGTGTTGAGAGCGAAAAAGAAGCGCGTTTGACATTGACTCACGGCTTTTTTTTTTTAACAAATAACAAAACCAATAAAAAAACCAGCGCAGCGCGGCATCAGTGCAAGGGTTTTGTGCGTCCACCATTGCCTGCGCTGCCGCTGCTGATTGAGGATCCCGAGGCGGATGCGGCACGCGAGGCCATGGAAAAGGCATCATCGCCGCCCAAAGATGAATCGACGCTGGCAGCGTGGTCGTCGGCGCTGGGCCGTCTGACGGGCAAGACCACCGATGCGAACAGCCATCAAGACACCAATGCGCCCGCGCCGCCACCAAAGACGACCGATAAAAAGGACGAATTGGACGAAATGGACGATAATAGCTACTTGGACTATTATGCTGCGCTGCTCCCAGAGGCAAAAAAGCCGGCACCTCTCGACGGCAAAAAGCTGTGGGCTCGTGCCAAGCAGAATGATGCCTTGCAGCAGCTGGTGGACAAGGGTAAATATCAAAAAAAGGCAAATTGACGCGTCTCTCATTGTCCATTTCATTAGTCGACAAGCAAAAACAGCAGAATCAGCAAAATCAATCGAATCCGCAGAGTGCCACGTCGCTGTGGGGCAAACTGTTTACGGCCAAGCAGAAATTGCAAGAGCAAGGGCCAGGTAAAAATGAAAAAATAAAATAAAAAAATAGAAAAAAAAAAAAGACAGAGAAATGACAGAGAAATTAACCCTCCTTTTAAATTAACCCTCCTTTTTTTATTTTTTTTTAAGATTCGGATGACTCTGATCTGGACGCGGAAACACCTGTTTCGCGGACATTGCGGCAATACCACGAGAACAAATACGGTCAGCTGCCTTCATGGTGGGCGGCATCTAATGATGGCAATCGTTCTGATGGGCTAGAAGACGAATCAATGGATCCTGCGATGGATTTGATGCATGACGATCGCAACGACAAGGTGTATCAGAATCTACAAGAGCTCAAGCGCAAAAAGTCGCAGCGGCTCTGGGAGCAGGACCCGATGGACGAGATGTCGGCGCGCGAAAAGGAGCGTGCGGCGCTGCGCGACCAAGAGCGGCGGCAAGCATTGGAACAAAAGCAAGCAGAAGAAGAAGCGCAAAAGGAGCGTGAGCGCGTGGAGCGTGACGCGCTGCGCGAGCGCGGACGGCAGGCCCGTCTGCAGCGTGAGCGTGACGAGGAGGAGCGCCTCGACCGCGAGCGCGCGGAGCGACTGGAGCGCGACCGTGTGGAGCAAGAGCGCAAGGCCAAGATGGAGCTGGACCGTCAGGAAGCCGCGGCCAAACTTGAGCAACAGGCGGTCGAACGCGAGAAGGAGCAAGTGCGTGCCGCGGCCGCCGCGCGTCTGGCGCAGGAGCGCGTCGAGCAGCAAGAACGCGAAGAGCGTGAGCGACGCGCACGTCTCGACATGGAAGAGCGCCAAGAACGCGAGCGACGCGCGCGTGCCGATCAGCAAGATCGCGAAGACCGCGAGCGACGAGCGCGTCAAGAGCAATTGGACCGCGAGCGCCAAGACAAGGAGCGCGAGCGCGTGCGCGAACGCGAGCGTGAACGCGTCGCTGCGGCCAATATGCGAGATGCCATGGCACGCGAGCGACGTGCCGCAGACAAGGACAAGGAAAACCGCCAATATATGGACAAGGACCGATATTGGAAGGATCTGCCTCCCAAGAAGCACCATGTCGTATACACCGCCAACGATGACTATTTGGACAAGGACATTCATAGTATTCAACGATCAAAAACGACGACGACACGTTCAGCAGAACGCATGTACACGGAAGACGAACAGGAATCCGAATTGGTGCGCAGAGCCAATCGCCAAGGTCAGCGTCTCGAACGTATGCAGTCTGCCCGTCGTTTCATTGATCACCAAATCGACCCAATGGATCAAGCACCAAAACCAACCGCTTCGCGATCACGCGGAAATCGCGTCGTCGATTTCGCAACAGACGCCGTCCAACACAAGGCGACAAAAGTCGCCATGAAAAAGCCCGTTCCCGTCACTCGCTCGCAAAGCGACCGTTATTTCCGCAAATATGTCCCCACAGAAAATACTGCCATGTCTGCTACAGAAATCACACCAAGCAACTACCATATGTTCATGAGCAGCAAGAACCAAAAGCCCGTCATCCCACCTTCGAGCCGCTCGCGCTCCCCACGCCCCAATCGTTACATTGACCCTGACAGACGCGACGGATTGAGCCAATTCTAGATCCCCCATATCCCTTCCATCCAATTGTACAATAAAAATATGGAAAAAAAAAAAGAAAAAAAAAAAAGAGAAATAAACATGCGCATTGTGTCACGCCGCGGACCATCCTCAATCCAACTCCGCGTGGAATCCATTGGATGGTCGCGCATGACTTTTTTTGACCGTGGCGCGTGTCATTCCGTGTTCATTCTGCATGAATTGCCCAAATAAAGACCATTCATGCTCCACAATGACCCATGGAGAGGGCTTGGCATGATTGAGGCTGTGGGTCGAAAACATAAAAAGGAAGGCTAGGAGGGTGAATTTCGTTTTTTTTGTTTTTCATCATCAGTCATCATGTCGAACATTCGTGTCTACCCCGCAGAGAACAAGGAAAAGTACAAGCTTTCCGAGTCGGAGCGCCTTGGTTACGACCCTGCGTCGTTCACCATCCGCCTTGTCAAGCAAGATCAGGTGGATTACAAGGTCATCGGCGGCAGAGGATGGCCCGAGGTCCTTGAGCCCGGCAGAAAATGTGTGACCAACAATGACCAGTCCGGTGCATCCATCCAGATCTCGGGCGCAGCCTATTTTATTGACAATGTAAAATACATTGCTGTGCAAAACATCAAGGGCGCCATTCAATTTACAATCACGACTCGCGAAAAAGAAATCTATCTGAATTTCGACAACGAGATCATCCAATTCAGAAACATGGCCGTCTGTGTGCCAACCAGTCTTTTGAATCAGGGTGTCTAGGACGCGTAAAAAAAAGAAAAGAAAAAAAAGAAAAGAAAGAAATCCAATGTTGATTCATGACACTCTTGATTCAAATAGGCTGAGCACTTGTTCACGCAATCTCATGTTGCAAAGAACAAAAGGAGACACACTTTTCGCTCATCAAATGGCAACGATGTCCGAAATAAAGCCTTTTTTTAACATCTTGTCTCATTTTACTCGACATTTCTAGAAAAAAAATAGTCGGCGCAAGGCATCCTCACGCATAGATGTTGCGGACCTTTGACAACTGTGTGTTGTGTAAGCGATCCGTGAGTTGATGCACCTGAAAATCGCGATTGTCGCATTTTTGGCGTGCTTTGGTCTTTTGTCAATGAGTTGACGAACCTACGAAGCCATCAGCACTTTTGAATATTGCTTCCCGTGGTTTCTCGTTCAAAAATAAGTCCATCTCGGGCCACTCGACCACGGAATGACACGCAGTGGCGATTTTCAAAATCCACGGATTTGCCAAGGGGTCCAGTCGAGGATTGGCAACTGAAGAAATAAAAGTACCGGGATCGTCGCGCCTTTGAACCATATAGTAAATACACTCTCATATCCGATAAAAATGCAATAAAAAGAATGAATCCATTCACTAGTTTTGTCGAAAAACGCATATTAAGCGAAATTTTCAGCACAAGGCTATCTCGACGAAAATTGGCCGCAGCGCATTGTCCATGGTATCATCAGAAAGAGCACGATCTGGCACACATGTGGCTATTGGTGATTGATGGAAAAACATGAGTTTCAAAGGAACGAGCGCGTGACGAATATTTGCGGGGCAACTACGACGCGTCGTGGTTCGCGTTACCTTGGTGGCACGCGCTCGTTGTACCGGTCAAAGTGATGGACCCAGAGTACAACTTCCTGATGCACGAGTCGGCGCGGCTAAAAGTCGCGTTTTGGACGCACCATGGCAATTTTAATTTATATCTTAAATTGCTCGTTGCTCGTCAATAAGCAGATGGACCCTACTTTTTTTTTTGCCATTTTCCGTGGTTTGTCCATGCGATTTATCTTGAGCGTAAGTTTGGTGCCATTCTGAAGACCTCAATTTTCCATTTTCATTTGAGCTCGAAACAGCTGATTTTTTTGACTTGCGCGCAACGCGTCCTGATCATTTACGACTGCTTAGTTTTCGCGTCCCAATCGGGTTTCTGGCTGCGTATTTCACATAGTACGTCCTTTTGGGACATTGACAACGTCTGGGTGACGAGTTGCAAGCTGATGTGGCGCTAAAATCGATGACCTCTTTATGTCCTACAGAAAAACTTGGCCAAACGTTCCAAAAGATTGACAAAAGTGTTGATTCTGGCGAAACATGATTGTGCGCACGAATCGCGCGTCTATCTTGACTGATGTAGCTTGGACGAAGCAGCCAAAAATCAAACAAAAAATGCACCAAACCGCAGCTTCTCGACAGCCGTCCAATCGATCTCGACCTTTTTTCCATTTTTTTTACGCAAACCCGACCTTTCAAGATTGTCAATCGCGAGCTTGGCACATATCTGGTCAATTGAGCCACATTATCGAATCAAAATGGCAAAATGGCATGATTTTTTGAGTTTGGTTGGTTTTTACACTGTTCATCTGGTCCAAATAGGATCCTGATGGGCCAACCCATGCTCCAAATAAGCTTTTTTGATCTGCGGGCACGTCAACGCGTGATTGGCTCCGTGCATTCTAGCCGGCGCCTGGAAAGTTGCGGGGTCTTGGGAAAAGGCAGGACAAAAAAGGGTTCTTTGACCTTCTTTTTCTCTTTCGCTCCTCTCTTTTCTCTTCTCACAAGTCAAGCATGCCATCCATCAGCCGCGTCCTGAACCACCCCTTGTTCAATATTGCCTTTTTCTTGGCCATTCGTCAAATTACCAAGTATTTCCACTTGGAGCAGCCCAGCTACCTGGTTGGCTTCCGCGTCTTGTACTATGGCGCCCAGCTCCTCATTGTCTTGCTGAATCTATACCTCATCAGCATCGTCAACAAGAAAAATGGTAAGCAATGAGACATGGGCATGACTCAATTGGGGGTGAGGAACGGATTGCGCGTGGTGGGGTGAGGAAGAATTGCCACGGCGCAACGCAGTGCCTGCAGGCGCAATACATGCACGCATTCGAAAGAAAAAAAATGTAACGCGACGATATTGACCCACTTTTTTTTTTTTTGAACATGTGCAGACCAAACGTTGCTCAAGTACGTGGAGCCATCGAGGCCTGGATGGGATGGTGTGGATACCAAGGAGAAGCTGGTGGTGATCACCTATGCTGGTAAGTTGCAATTGCATCTTGTTGCGCGGCCTGTCGCTCAATTCTTTTTTTTTTTTTTTTTTTTTTTTTTTTTTTTTTTTTTTTTTTTTTTTTTTTTTTTTTTTTTTTTTTTTTTTTGCCTAGACTATGACAAGCAGGAGGTATACAAGGCGATGAAGCAATCTGCGATTGGCATTGCGATGGTGACTTTCTTGCACTTCAAGTTTGGGTACATTCAGCCGTTGATCATGCAGGCGATTCTCGGATTCAAGGCGTTCTTCATGACCAAGGAGGCAAAGATTCATCTTTTCAACCAGCCTACCACCAGCGGCGAACTGAAGCGCCCCTTCCGTGCCGAGGCCCCCATGGGCATGAGCCAAATGTACCCGCAGCCAAAGACTGACAAGGCTTCTATCAAAAAGGCCGAGCGCGCCATGAAGGCCGACTAAATTACTTTCTGCTGCCACTCTCTTGGATACGCTGCTGTTTATTCGCCTAATTAAATAAAAAATAGAGATCAAAAACTCGATGACAGAAGGGTGGCGATACAAAAGTACAGCGCGTGCATGAGCCACGGCCCCTTTGTGACACTGTAGGTACTGGAAAAATTGCACTTTGTTTCATAATAATGCTAATTCTGTGATCCTCCACCTGTTGTCAACTTTGATGGTGACCCTTTTGTAAGCGTGAATAAGCGTGTCTCGTCACTTTTTTGAAATACTCAGTGAGCAACCGCCCGGGCAATATAGAAAAACACCACTTTTAACCGTTTCGATGAGATTTTACACACAAATATTATGTCTGTCTGGTGTTTGATCTGCCGATTTTGTAAGCTCAACGGTGAGAAATACGCGCGCTACGTAAGTATCATTTCAATGCCTACACATTACTTGTAAAAAAAAAGTACACATACGTTTTTGAAAGCGAAAAAAGACGCGTTTTCCGGACTTTACCGGTCTGTTGTACCTCCAGAAATTTTTTTTACAGCCTACTCACCCGCCATTGAAAATGCGCCACGGCTTAAAGTATGGTCATGTGCTCAAGACGGACCCGCCCGATTTTCTTGGACTCGAAAATGCCAAAAACTCCTATTTGTACTATTTTGTATTCATCTGTCCACCTGTATGGTCGACCCCGCTCAAAAAAATATATGAAACTGTACTGTACAGTAGCTGCATCGAAATGCCTACGTACCTATGATTTTCTGATTTCTGTTCATAAATCGAGAATTGGACAACTGCATTTTGACTTTGATATCCTGCTGAGCGCCCAGGAATGCACTGAGAATTTTTGAGATGAATTACATAACGCCATGCCCCTGGATGTAAAATTTGATTTGGAATCGAATGGTGTTACTTTCGGGCCTCGCTCGTTTAGTACTGTAATGTAAAATCACTTGATAAATGTTGCACTTTTTTGACGCCGCCCAAGGCTACTGTAAAATCGCGTAAAATCGCGTAAAGTGCGGTTACAGTATCTCGAAATTTTATAAAGTTAACGGACACCGTTTGAGAATTTTACAGTATTCGATTCTACCGGTAAATCAAATTTTATCAGTACTGTATCATATGATACATCGGCAGCGCGAAACAGAATTATGAATTGAACGATTGTTGAAGAACTTGTATACAGTAGTTGTATTAGAGCAAACTGAAGACATGGCGAAATCGGCGCATATTGCTAAGCGCTCAAAATAATCCAGCAAATACCGTACAGGTATCTGACATGCATTTCGGTCTTCACTAGCTATGCGATTTAAAACCATCAATTACCCCTCCTAGAACATCTGTCAAAGCATTACAAATGCAAAGGTGCACTCAAAGAGCTACAGTAATGTGATTGCCCAAAGCCCAGTTCTCGATTTATGAAGATATGAACAGAAAATTCTAGCTACGGTAGGGGCACTGGCCCCTCAGGCACCGCGCACCGGCAACCCTTGCCGACATTTCCAACGTCCCTGGTGGGCGCCCGGACATCGTTGCCGAGAATTCTTATCATACCGCCGGTAGAGCAGCGAGGCTCTCGAGCTGAATGCAGTACGCGGGCGCGCGGCGCGAATCATGGGCGCACTCATCATCAGGTGCAGATTGATCAAGTCAACGGTGGTGTCATCAATAGTACCAATGGCTGGTGACGCCAAGCAACAACAATGTGCCCGAGCCCATGGCTGTCGAGTGTTGTTGTCGACCTCATTCACAACATGTAAGCAGAAAAAAATAACACAAAAAGGAGAAATACTGTACAGTATCATAGAAAATGAATTTACTGTTTGCGCAATTCGCAAGCAAATGACAGATTTTTTCACGGCCCAGTAGTGTTCGAGATGGACGCGCCCAAGGCCCGATTACTGTATTTTTGGCCTCGAAGATGCCAAAAACGAAAAATCTCATATTTATAGTAAATTTTGCATTTATCTCGCCAGTGGCATGGTCGAACCCGCTCAAAAATAGCTACATCGCATTCAGCATAAAATTTGCAACAAAAAAGCTTAAAGCCCCAAAGCGCTACGACCACTTTTGAAAAATTCAGGGGTCACTCAGGGGTCACACATTTCAATGTCAGAAAATGGTCAGAAAATGCCAAATTTGGGAAATTTCATTTCGAACTCCGAGTGCTCAATGCATCCCAAACAGGTAGCTCCGACGATTTGCTATTGACACACAAAATGGCGGATCGCCCCACCTTAAGAAAAAAATCCAAAGAGTGACGCATGAACGACGATCGACTGGCGAAATTGCCTACTGTACTTTGGTGCGTTTTTTTTTTGCGACAAATTAAGGTTTGACACTTCCAAATTAAGGTGCGTGGATTGCATGGAATTTTTTTAATTTTTAATTTATTTTTTATTTTGCATATTTTTGTGCGCTGATGATTGAGTGGGCTGCAGGCTGGTGAAATGACTAATGCGAAAAGTTAAAACCCAAGCTAGCGCACTGCAAGTCATCCCATTAGATGATTTCCCCCTTGTTTGTTACGTAGTACAGTAAAACTGGAATAAAAATTACAAGTTTATTAGATGTTGTCGAGCAAATAGCAGTCAGCGATTTTGATGAAAAAGTGAAGTTTCTGTCTGCGAGTTTCAGCCATCCATCGATGAAACTACAAGTCTCATTCTACAGTATACTGTACAGTACTGTAGAGATGCAAGAGGTGCGTTCGACACGTTAAAAGCGCCGTGTGTTGTCTAATCCATTGCCGAGAACATCGAGGTTGAAAATTATTGAAATGTTTGAACGGCTTTC
Organism: Gongronella sp. w5; assembly: GCA_001650995.1. Taxonomy (NCBI): domain Eukaryota; kingdom Fungi; phylum Mucoromycota; class Mucoromycetes; order Mucorales; family Cunninghamellaceae; genus Gongronella; species Gongronella sp. w5. The sequence goes on from KV441915.1 coordinate 21,503, forward strand.
ACCAGCGTACAAATATCACGCATCGGGCAAAGCCGCAAAGGCAAACGGCAAACAAACATTCCAGAAATGACGTCCGAGTCTGTCCGGTTCGAGCAGTGCAAGTTTTACAGTATTATGGCGATCGAAGAAGAATTTGATCAAGACATTGTTATAATTGTGAAAATATCGATATTTTGGATTCATCTGCATATTGATCCAGTCGACCTCTGGCTTTTACAGAATCATAATGATTTATTGAAAAGAAAAGTCGTGCTGGCAAAGGTTTGAAGTTGCTCGAACCATTTATATTTGTGGTCGACCGCATTAAGTTTGTCGAAATTAGTGAAATTGGCTATTATTGCCTTGACAACGGCTCGACTGAGCTCTGGTTTTTGCGTTTTTTCTGAAAAGAGAGGCCACGAAATACTGTATCATACAGTAAGCAAATGCCAAAGTTTGGTGACGATTTAACCACGAACAAGTCGTGACTGAGTCCTTTTTCGCTTTTTTTCACGCTTTCTCGACTATAAGTACACGTCAGAAGCGTGCCAGACTGCTTTTAGTTGACATCTGCAAGATTTATGTCTAACTCATGACGTCATAACACTCTGTCTTGAAAGGTACATGGATGATCAAATGTCGTGCACACCAGCTTGACGCGATTTTGAATGCTCAATGGGCATTTTCAGCCATCAAAATACAGTGGATAGCAGAGAAAAAAAAGGCACTCGCGCGTGTCGCGCGGCAAACGGGGGGTCATTTACCCACCCAGAAGATTGAGTTTGGCGAGCCATCCATGAATTGGGGATTTTTATGGTTTCTTGTTTAATACACGAATCTAAAATGCGACTCTTCCGTTTTTTTTTTTCGTTTCCACGTTGCAAAGGCCATCATCATGCGCATGTTCGTGTCTTGTACCTTGAGTCAAAATACGAAACCAAGGCTGTGACATTGTTTTTTGACGTGCTGAGCATGCGATTCTTTTTTTTTTTTTTTTTTACAGGTACGCAATGCATGGCGTTGTTTCAGCCGTGGGCGCGAAATTTGGTTTGGGGGAGGGCGACGGGGCTTCAAAGTTTTAAGCTTTCTCCTTTTTTTTTGCTGTTTTTGTCCGCAACGTTCCTTGACTTATTCCTGTTTTGCCTCCCGTCTATCTCTCTCTCTCTTCTCTCTCGTGCCTTTTACATCTTTTTATTGCTTGCTAGCATGGCCATCTTTACGGATGGTGCGTTCCGGTCCGTGTCGATTGAGCCGTTTAACCGTGTTCTCGAGTTTCTCGGGCCCATCAATCTTGCGCATCCGAATTCGCCGCTAAAGCTAAAGGGCGATGTGCGTCTCGACGTTGCCAAGGCGGTCAAGGTGCATAAAATGACGCTAAAGTTCGAGGGGTGGACACACGCGGTGCACCACAGCTCCATTGAAAAGGTGGACTTGGAGTGCGTGATTGCGCCCGAGCAAAAGACGACCTTGCTGCCGACGACAACGTCGCTCGCGGCGGGGCAGGTGATTTTGCCCTGGGAGCTTGAAATCCCCAACATCTACCCATGCTCGGTGATGATCAAGCGCCTGATGATCCAATACCGGCTGGAGGTCAAGATCAAGCTGCGCTACAAGACGCTTCGCGTGCGCGCGGACCAACCGATCATCATTAAGCGGCATTTGCTGCCAAGCGTGTACCTTGCGCCTGCCGTGCCCCCAAAAACACACACAAACACCATCAGCACAAAGTTCCACTATGAAATCGACTGTCCTCGTGTTGTCTGTGTTACCCAGGGCGACTTTCCCATCTCCATTAAGCTCGTGTCTATTGGTAGTCAGAAGCGTGTCCTGAGCATACGCACGCAAATCATCCAATTCGAACTCTACCGGTAAAAAAAAAAAAAAAAAAAAAAAAGTGTTTGCCATGTGATTGTTCACTCCCCAGCCTAATTACTTTTTTTTTAATTTATTTCAGGTGCAGCGTTAGCAAGACGGACACGGATGTGACCAAGGGCGAGTGGGCATTGACACAGCACCATCATCAGGAGCAGCACCAGTCTTCTCAGGCGAATGGTGGCCGATCCAATGCATTGAGCGCGCGATTCATCAAACGAACGCCGCCGGCGTTGATCCACGCGTTGGACGAGTCCGAGACGATTTCTGCCCATCAGCGCGTGCTTTTGCGGCACCGGCTGCACGACTATTTGATTTTGGATTTAAAATCGCCATTGGCGACAATTTACCATCAATTGGAGATCACGCTGCAATTTGGGTCGAAATTCGAAGACATTCGCGCGCGCCTTCCGGTCAGCCTGATTTCTGCGGCGCATGGGCTGGTAGTACCTCCTACCGCGGCGTCTTCAGGAAGCAGTGCCTCCACGACGACGACTGGGAGTGCGACGGCGGTGCCTGCGATGCCGTTGTATCCATTTGAGCAGCTGCCGGACAGCATTGCGCCATTGTGTGTGACGGACGAGAGCTATTTGGATATGCATGGCACGACGACGATCCTTACAACGACAAACATGGACACCGCTACGGCGCCGCCCTTGTCACCACGGCCACCATCGTCGCGCTATAGCAACAATAGCAATAGCAACACCACGTCGTCGACGGCCACCACCACCACGGGGCCATCTTCCAGCCAGGATGATGACGCGCTCCACCACCCCATGTTGACGGCGGCAGCCGCGGCAGCCACGGCGTCCCGATCCTTTGTGTCCTCGCGCCGACCGGTACACCACTATGAGCGACCGCAATCGTCGGCCTCATACACGTCGCGCACCATTGACGAGTCTGATCTGCTCGCACCTGCGCCTGCACGGCCACGACGCGCGTCATCTGCGTCGACACGCGTCCAGGACGACTATTTGAGTTATGAAGAGTCGACCACCAGCAGCGGCAGCGGCAGTGGGAGCGGCAGCGGCAGTGGGAGCGGCAGCGGCAACTACATGTCTTTTAATCCCAATCTCCAACCCGATCATAGCTTTGTCGACGCATCCTCCCTGGCTTCGCGCCCAATGTCGCCCACATTTGCAACAGCGCCCAATTTGCCGTCATCCACAAACCTACATCCACAAGCTGCCACGGGTGCATTGCCGGAAGAATCGTTTTTGCCATCTTCCGCGAGCGTTTTTTCGACGGACGATTTGCAATCGCTTTCGTCGTCGGTGCATCATCCGTGGCACAGATACGCCGCGGCCATGCAATACGCGCAGGGTTACGTCAATCATGGCCAAGCAGATGCCGCCCATCAGCAAGTTTTGCGCCGTAGAATGTCCGGGCTGTCCGTGGCCCAATCGTCCATTGTCGACCCGGACGATTATATTTTGGAACTCATTGACAAACTGCAGGCCGACCACGAATTCCAAGAGGGCCACGCACGTGCGCTCGAGGACCATTATAAGCACGCTGATTTGCCGCCCTTGCCTCCGTCTCTCCCCGTCAAGCCCGTCAAACAGCCTTTGCCGCCCACAAACATGTACAATCGCCGCCAAACACCCACCCCCACGCCCACTACCAATCCAATTGATACCATCCTTGCCCCAACCTCATCACGACGCTTGCTACCCGACGACATTGTTCTCGCCGCAGCCACCATCGATGACATGCATCTGTCCGATGACGACGATGACACTCAAACAGACACCCGGCCCAATCCAACCTCCCTGTTGCCACCGCCTCCACCACGACGTCCATCTGCACACCAATTGCAGCCGCCACAGCAACAGCATAATAACGAAAACGATGATGACGACGCCGTGTGCCTCTGTCCAAAGCACGGCGTGCCTATCCGATAGAATTTCCAAAGACTCTGCTCTTTTATGCCCATGTACATTTTGCCCCCTTTATTAAACTATTAATCTTTGCACACACAAAAAAAAAAAAAAAAAAAAAAAAAAAAAAAAAAAAAAAAAAAAAAAGGCAAGCAGCCCGTTTAAGTCCCCGCAGCTGGCGCCCTTTTTGTTGTTCGCCTGCCATTTTGTCATTTTTGCTTTCTTTTACGTTTTTTTTTTCTATTTCTTGCGCTTCATGGACGATTCAGAGGTCGACACGGGCAAGGTCGTGTACGACTGGGACCCTCCCACGGGGATCATTGAGAATTACTGGTTTCACGAGAACCAGGTGTCGAAAAGCGACGTAAAGTGCACAAAATGTGTCCTGCCCCGTCAGCCATTTATCGCTTGGGTCGTGCTTCTCACTTGTCTTTTTTTTAGATGCGCGACATGTTCCAGGCATCGCGCATCAAGGAATACAAGGGCCACAAGGAAAAAGTACATTCTGTCGCGTGGAATTGTGACGGTCGGCGCCTGGCGTCCGGCTCCGTCGACAAGACGGCGCGCGTGTGGATCCCCCACCGAGGTGTACGGATGCAAAAGTGCCAAAAAAAAAAAAAAAAAAAAAAAAAAAAAAACCAGGCCGCGAGCAGCACCGTGCTCATTTTTTTTTCCATGATGTTGCATTTTTTAGACGGACATTAAGCATTCGCTCGAGCTCAAGGGCCACACCGACAGCGTGGATCAATTAGACTGGGATCCCACGCATCCCGATCGCCTTGCCACCGCGTCATGCGACAAGACCGTGCGCATTTGGGATCAACGATGTAAACAAATTCACTCTTGTGCTTTTTACCGCGCTGACCCTTTATTTTTTTTTTTCTAGCCGGTAAGTGCACCGCCACGATCAACACGGGCGGCGAGAATATCAACATTTGCTGGAGTCCCAATGGCAACCACATTGCCGTCGGGGACAAGGTGAGGATTGAACTCTGCCTTTTTACAGAGAATTTTACCCCGCTGACCCTATTTTTATTAATTTAGAGCGACACCATCAGTATCATTGACACGCGCACGCACGAGATCTTGTACAAGCACGAGCAAAAGACCGAGGTAACGCGTCGACTTTCCCAAAAGGCGCGTTTTTTTTTTACATTACATTTCTTTTACGATTGTAGGTCAAATGAGATTGCATGGAACGCGGCCAATGACCTGTTCTTTGTCACCACGGGCCAGGGCACCGTTCGCGTGTTTGAGTACCCGGAATTCACCATGTTCCAATCGCTGCGCGGCCATACCGGCAATTGCTACTGCTTGGAAGTCGACCCCACATGCAAATACCTTGCTGTCGGCGGCGCCGACGCCCTGGTCACGCTTTGGGACATGAAGACCGGCGTCTGTGTCCGCTCATTCTCCGAGCTCAGGTACCATTTTCTTGAGAGAGAAGCAAAATATATCAAAAAAAAAAAAAAGCGTGCGACTGATCCTCTTTTATTTTCTTAGCTGGCCCGTGCGCACCCTCAGTTTCAGCTACGATGGCCAATTGATCGCGTCGGCCTCTGAAGATCACTTTATCGATATTGTAAGTAGGCAACATCATCCTATGAGCCTGATCTGATGCTCTTTTGTTGCCATTTTCTAGTCACACGTCGAGACTGGCGAATCATTACATCACATCGACTGCTCCTCGGCTATGAACACGGTCGCATGGCACCCGCGCGACTATTATCTTGCGTATGCAGGCGACGAAATGGCCGACGGACGCCACGCAGGCAATTTGCGCATCTTTAGCATCAAGGACCAGCGCCCGACCTTGTAGATTCTCTCTATTTTTTTGCTCTCCTTTTTCTTTTTGGCCCATTATTGTACATAATCGCTTCGTCCTTTTTTACAAGCTACGGAATAAAAAAAATCAAAAATAAACAAAAAATTAACAAAATTGGGCGCGGCAAGGCATTGCGGAGCACTATGTGGTCTCAAGGAAGCTTGGGTCTTTTAATGGCCACTCTGGTACTTTTGGTTCTTGAGATGTGCATCGATTGTAATAAATCCGGGGCGAACGTCAACTTTTCGTGCATAGCTTTCCGAGATCTCAGCAGAATCACTTCACTTTTTAGCACCCACTTCTATCTCGTCAACTTGCTCGTGAACTTGTTGCCTTTTTTTTTCTTTGATTCTGTTGTGTTCTCGCGGATTTAAATCATGATCAATGTGCATTTTCTTGGGCTGTTTGAATTTTTCCAATGGGTTTCTCCTGCACAATGTATCCAAAACTTGATCAAATGTCTTCAATATCTACGAGGAAAAGCTGATGATGCAAGTTTGACATGGATTGGAGCCCTTGAACGCCATCAATCTCAAATTACACAATTTAATACATGAATGGCTTGTCAACCACTAAATTTCTTGAGGGAGGGCGCGTCAAAAGTTCCATGCCTGTTCTGACTTTCGTTATGGACTTTTGTGCAACAAAAATGGGCATCAGTCAATTGTTTGCCGTGAAAATCATAAAATGGTGTCTTTTTATTGCTTTTTTATTGCCTGTCTATGAATTATTTACCCTACAAGGACAATTGCTCATTGAGTTCATTAGTACGCGCTTTTTCGTTGAAATGAGCCGGCGTTGCCGAAAAATGATCGATGGATCACGCGCAATCACAACGTTAGAAAATGGCGAATTTTCCAAGGGGTGCAGTCGACGAGTTGAAAACGGCAAAATTTAGGTTCGCAGATTGCCACGCCATTTAACCAAATGGGTAAACACGTCCTTACAACCAAGAGAAATGCAATAAAAAAGGAGGGTCCATCGACTGGTTGTCGCGTAAAATGCATCTTGCTTAGTTTTTTCACCTCAAGGAAAAGGTCACCAAAAATGGGTCCAGAGACGCGAAACACAGACCATCCGATAGAGTACGATCTGCTGCGTACGTAGCTATTGATGAACATTGCAAAACATGAATTCCAGGCAGAATTAATGCGAGCAGCTTGTTTGCGGGGAACTTTGACGCGTGATAAAGCGCGTCAAGCGACGCGTTGCACGCGCCTGTTTTTGATCATTCATGCAACAGGCATGTCACATGCCAGTGAACGTGTCGGCACGGTTCTATGAGCGCGCTTTTCTTGTGCAATTTGGCTGTAAAGTTTTATTCAAAATCGCGCAATGCTCATCAACGAGCAGATCGCTGTCGCGATTTTTTAACATTTTTCGCGGCTTCTCCCTAGCGCGTCTCTTGTGTGCAAGTTTGGCGGGAATCTGGAGAACCATTTTTTCCATTTTGGTTTTGGCGGCTCGCTACGACAAAAAATTAATTTGCGTGTGGCGCGTCCGGAATCACTTTTGAGAGCTGAAAACTGAGTTCCACAGTGGTTTCTATCGCGCTATTTTCCCTTTAATCGTGTTTCAGGACATCATAGTGATCTGGATGACCAGCTGTCGTTGACATTTTACAAAATATTGACAGCCCAAAGGGTTTCTTCCCACGAAGTTATCCAAAGAGCGCCAAATTTTGCCCAGATGACAACCGAGGGGATAAAGCCAACAAAGACCAGATTTTCTCTGCTATTGATTAGCATACTTTTGGAATTTGACCCGGGTAATCAAAGAAATTGAAAACTGTGCACATCTTGACCAGCAGGCTGATCGCCCCTGCCCTTTGTTATTTTTTTTATCAAAAAAGAAGCCGTGAAATATCAAGAGTCGTGGTCTTTGCCCGTGATCCAAGCATGATTTTACACCCAAAAAATGAAAAACGCGTAAAATATTATTTTGGCTTTGCGTTTTCGCTAGCAAACACAAATCGCGAAGTTTCTCGGGATTGAATGATCCGATCCGCGAACAAAATTAACACTGTTGGGGAATTGGGTTTACCATTAACTGGTCCAAATTTGGGATCAGATGAGCAAGCTTCTGAGGAAGCGCCAGTTTCGTAGGCGAAAAGGGGCTAGAATCAGCACCATTTGGTCTCATACAGCGACAATGGCTGACCGCCCCGATACGAGAGCCACTTCAAATGAATTAGCGGGCAAACGCGGTAAAAGCGCCTGTGGTTTGGGGACATCGCGTCCAGTTTTTGGCGACTTGGCCTTCAGGGGTCGTTTTGATCCTGATTTGGCCCTGAGATTAAGAAAAATGCGTTTTCTCAGGACTGAATGATCCGATTTGCAAAAAATCTTGATATCATTGAATTTTCGAGCCGAGTATCCACTGACCGGAATCTGGTGCCAGATGGTCAGCATCATCGGGAGAAACGCGTAAAATATTGTTTGGCGCTAGGTTTTCGCTAGTAAGCACGAATCTCGAGGTTTCTCAAGACTGACTGATCCGATTCGCGAGAAAAATTAATATTGTTGAAGAACTGGGTTTACCATCAACTGGTCCAAATTTGGAACCAGATGACCAAGTATCTGAGGTAACGCCAGTTACATGGGCGTAAAGGAAGTAAATTCACCACCATTTGGTCTCATACAGCGGCAACGGCTGACCGCCCCTATGTATGAGACACCTTAAATGAATCAGCAGGTAAACGCGGTGAAAGCGCTTGAGGTTTGAAGACATCGCGTCGATATTTCGACGAGTTGACCTTCAGTGGTCGTTTTGACCCTGATTTGGCCCTGAGTTTTTGCAAAATGCATTTTCTCAGGACTGAGTGATCCGATCTCTGAAATAACTTGAAACCATTGAAGTTTAGAGTCGATTATCCGCTGGTCTAAATTTGGCGCCATACGTTCAGGCTCATCGGGACTTTGGGAGAAACGCGTAAAATTCGGCTATGGTTTTTCCCTTTTGCAGTTCATCGTGCAAAGTTTTCAACTAGATCTTTTCAATCCACAACTGCACTCAACTCTCTTTCCCGTGCGGTTTATTTATCTCGTGTCGCCGATGAAAACGCGCGATTGCAGAGAGAATGACCATATTCTTCCCTGACGCGAATGATTTTGTTCAAATCTTTTCCGAGAAAAGGGTGTCAAGGTCTTAAACTCGGTGTAACGGATTTTCGTAGCCCTGAGAGACCAGTGGCCTAAAGTTTGGGCGAGGCGAAGCACTGTAAGACAAATCATTCCAAATTAGATTGTTTTTTGGCACGGCCTTTTTGTCTACTCGTATTTGAGCAGGTGCGCAAAACACTTTTGTCAATGGTTTTAGATTCCTGTCAGACTCATGCCGTGCAATAAAGATCGAGTCGCTCATGTTGTTGCCGAGAAAATCGCAAGTAGAGCATTTCACAGCCAATTCGTCGCTTGTCAAAGTGACTGAGCAATCTACAACGCATCCATCGTTTTGCACAAAGATTAGCACGCTGTCTCTTTTGAATATGCCCACCCCTGAGCGATTACGACCTTTGGATCGTGAGTAAACCACCCTTTTCGAAAACCGCGGATTTTCCGAAGGGTGCAGTCAACCAGTGCAAAATCGAGATAATTAAGTCCTCAAATCGCCACGCCATACACACCATATGGTAAATGCGCACCAATAGCCGATAACAATGCAATAAGAAACTGCAATTCATTGGCTGATTTTGGCGTAAAACGCGTTTGAGGTCTTATTTTCAGCTCAAGGCCATCTCGATGAAAAATGCAGGAATCTCGAGGAAACTTAAAACGTTGGAAAGAGCTTGCATTACTGCATACGTTGACATTGGTGATCATTGAAAAAAGTCTTTTTTTGGCATTTTGACATGGTTTCAATGCCTTATATATTTTTTTTCGACGCGTAAGAAACCGCGTCAGACGTCGCGTTTCACGCGCCTGGTCCTAGCCAATCCTTGCATTGGGGTGTGTCTCTTGCATTTGGACGCGTCGGCGATTCTCTATGGACGCGTTTTTCCAGTGCAGTTTGCCATTGAAATTAAATCTAAAATTGCTCATTGCTCGTCAGCCAGGAGTTGGAGGACACTCTTTTTTTGTTATTTTCGTGGTTTCTTCTTGCAAGGTTTGTTGCATGCAAGTTTAGCCAACTTCTGGAGACCCATTTTTCAATTATGGGTTTTGAACTCGACAGGGCCCATTTTTTGATTTGCAATTAGCGCGTCCTCAATCGCTTGTGTCGGCCACAAGTTGTGTTGCACGTGGTGTTTCTAGCTTGCGTCTTCACATTGGGAAGAGTTTCAGGGTGATACTGGTCCCCGTTGGCGAGATGCGCCTTGAACCGACGTTCTATTGCTTCTTTCAGGGAGGCAAAAAAAAAAAAAAAAAAAGAGCGACGCGGTGCACGCGCATTAAAAGCCAGAGGTCTGGCCTGGCAAACCTTGAATTTATGCCGCGGTCAGATTTGGTAAGGGCCGGCATTGGCAATTGGCTTCACTCAGCAACATCGGCGCCTTCACGTGCTTTTTTTTTTTTTTTTTACTCACGCGGGGACTCCCCCCCACTTTTTTTTTTTTGCTTTCGTTTCACCCTTTTCTGTACCTCATCTATCAAACTCGTCATGTCTCTTAAGCAAGCTTATATTGTCGCGGCAAAGAGGTAAAAAAAAGCTCACAAGGAAAAAAAAAAGAGGTTACAAGAAAACACTCACCAAACCTCGTTTTGTTCTTGTCTCCAGAACCCCCTTTGGCACCTTTGGTGGCAAATTCAAGGATATCACTGGTAGGCTTGGTTTTTTTTTTTGGCACTGCGTTCAAGGTGGACGCGTCTTTTTTCCATGATTTACGCGGCTGACACACGCCCCCCTTTTTTTTTCTCTCTTTTTACCTTTTTTTTTTGGAACAGCGTCTGAGCTCGGTGGTCTTGCTGCGCGCGCTGCGCTTGCTGATTTGCCCGCGAATGTGGAGGTGGATTCCGTGATCATTGGCAATGTGACGCACACGGACATTGCGGGGCCGTATCTTGCGCGTCACATTGGTCACCGTGCGGGTCTGCCTGTGCACGTGCCTGCGATGACGGTGAACCGCCTTTGCGGGTCTGGTCTTCAGAGCGTGGTGAATGCTGCGCACGAGGTGCTTGTGGGCGACAGCGATGTGGTGCTTGCGGGCGGTGCGGAGAACATGTCCTTGTCGCCCTTTGTGCTTTCTGGCCAGTCGCGATGGGGCAACAAATTGGGTGTTGATTTGTCGCTCAAGGACTCGTTGTGGGCGACGCTGACGGACCAATTGCCGCATCCGGTCACTCAACCCACGCCCATGGGCATCACTGCCGAGAACCTGGCAGAGAAGCACAATTTGACCAAGGCCGAGTGCGATCAATTCGCGGTGCAGAGCCAGAACCGCTACGAGGCCGCGTACAATGCTGGTATTTTCAAGGACGAGATTGCGCCCGTCGAAGTCAAGGGCCGCAAGGGCACGGAAATCGTCGATGCCGATGAACACCCGCGTCTGGGCCTGACCCTCGAGCAAGTGGCCAAGATGAAGCCCGTGTTCAAAAAGAATGGCGTCACGTCCGCCGCCAATGCGTCTGGTATCAATGATGGCGCGGCGGCCCTGATTGTCGCGTCCGAAGAAGCCGTCAAAAAGTACCAATTGACCCCATTGGCGCGCATTGTCAGCTGGCAGGCGTCGGCCGTCGAGCCGTCTTTGATGGGTCTCGGCCCCGTCCCCGCCATCCAGGGCGCCCTGCGCCGCGCCAACCTGTCCCTGGACCAGATGGATCTTGTCGAGGTCAATGAGGCCTTTGCCGCCCAATACATCGCCGTCGAACGCGAATTGGGCTTGGATCGCGCCAAAACAAACGTCAATGGTGGCGCCATTGCCCTTGGCCATCCTCTGGGCGCATCGGGCGCACGCATCCTCACCCATCTCTCGCACGCTCTGCAGCGCACTGGCTCAAAGTATGCCGTGGGCTCCGCTTGTATCGGTGGCGGACAGGTAAAAAAAAAAAAAAAAAAGAAAAAAGAAGCATAAAAAAGAATCATAAAAAAGAAAGCGTGGCGCTAAAGACGCGTCTTTTTAAAAAAAAAAATTCTTTTTCTGATTCGATAGGGTGTGGCAGTTATCTTGGAACGCGTGTAACATGCAGAAATCCCTTGGTTTTTTCTTTATGCCGAGACACGCGCCAAAAAAAAAAATGAAACGGGGTCGCAGCCTTGATGACGACAATAGACCAATAAAAAAAGCCCCATACATGCTTTTTACTGCTGATGATGCTGAGGATGATGAGGATGAGGACGGTGAGGCGGCACGCGCCTCATTTGCCCCTGTCGCACTTTTGGCTGCTTTTTGCCACAAATGCAAAAAGTTGCACAAGCAAGTCGAAAAAGGCAACTGGTCACTCTTTTTCTTTTTTTATTTTTTTTTTTGGGCGGTGGAAATGCAGGCCGGCTCAGCCTCGTTTGAACCTTTTTTCACTTTTTTGCAAGCAATCTCAATAGTGCGAGGGGGAAAGTGAGACAGCGACACATTGCAAAGCCTTTTTACCGCCTGGTTGGCCCCTTTTTTTTTCCTTTTTCTTTTCGTTCCACGTCCCTTTTTTTTATATTCCCCCCTTTCCTTCCCTTTTCCAACACTTTTTTTTCGTATGAAGGGTCTCTTTAGCGCCTTCTCTGGCAAGAACGACAACCGCTCGTCGTCGTCGGTGCCTCCTGATCCCCGGCAATTCTATCCTGACACTCCTGGACCCAACGTGGGCAAGCCCGGCGCATCTCTGCAAAAGGGCACGCCGCCGTTGCCTCAAAAGTCAAAGCAGCGCCAGGTCGTGGCCGGGTCGACGCCTCAACAGCACCCGCAGTCGCGGTCGGCGCCTCCCGCGGTCGGTGCACCGCCTAATGCCGCCGCTCAGAGCGGGGCGCCGCCGCCTCCTCCTCCAGGCTACGCGACCACATATGTGCCGCCACTCAATTCGTCGAGCGCCGCTCGCAATTCGTGGACATCCTTGGACATTGACGAGTTGACTTTGCAGCAGCAGCAGCAGATCCAGCAGCAATTGCACCAACAGCAGCAACAACAACAGCAACAGCAATCTCAATCGCGTGAAGGTGCTCCTCCTCCCTCGTCTTCTTCACAGCCCAATCAGCAAGGAGCCCAGGGACAAGGACAGGCACAAATCCCGCCAGTGCTCCCTGCGCATCATAACAACCAATCGCAGACCAGTCTCAGCAATGCCAGCTCCAATGAGGCAGACAATGCCTGCAGCACAACGCCATCCCCCAATCCCAGCGCCCAGACAGGCAAAAAAAACAGAGTCGTCAGCAAAACCGAGTTCAACAACAATCTGCTCAACAAGGTTCACGCGACAAATCAGAAATTGAGCGCAGAAAACGCCGCGCTCATCACCCAGCTGCGCGAACGAGAGCAATATCAATTGGACATCATGCGCAAAAACGACGAATTGCGCCAATTGCTGCGATTCAAGGAAGAGGAATACACGAAGATGCAAAACAACTTCCACAGCCACATGAGGAACATTCGCGCTACCGACGACGACCTATCCACCATCCGCTCGCAGCTCAACACGTTGCAAAACAAGATCATGCAGCTGCCAATGACCCTGCGCTCCTATAGCCGCCACATGGACGCACCCAACGATGTGCTCGTCTTTGTCCAGGAACGGTGGACAGCCCTCGCACCCACCGTCGAACGCATGATGGCCGTCGACACCGCAGCAGGACAGCCAAAGCCCCAGCCAAAACTCGATTATTTCGTCGTTTGCCACATTGTCGAGAAATTGGTCACCGAGGTCCTCATTGCCAGCGTGTTCAACGAACCCGTGCACCTCGGCATGTCCATCAATCACCACTATCAGGCCGTCGCCAACTTTATGGACGCCAATCAGGAGCCCGATTGGGCACTACGCCTCCGCCAGCAACTCTGCAAGCTCATCTACAAGGCGGACCCGGACCAGCAGATCGGCGTCGTCGAGGCAAAGGCCGCCGTCGTCCACAACATCAAGCGCGAGCTCCAAAAACTCTTCACGGTCCCCGACGAGAAGATCGAACCAAAGCTCGAGGCCATTGTCAAGGCCGCCGCTCGCCTCAGCCTCGCTATGCACGGCCAAGAATACCCAATCGTCTTTGACGCCGAAATGTGCGAGAAAAAGGCCTACTACGACAAGAGGTACATGGAGCTGCAGCAGGGATCCATGCGATTGCCCCACAAGGAACAAGATGCAGACGACGAACCCGACAACCGCCGCAACAATCACAACAACGACGACGATGATGATGATGACGATGACGAAGACACCAATGCCAATGCCCAAAACGACGACACAGACAAGAAACGCCTCATTGTCACCACCGTCACCGCATCCAGCCCCGTCGACGACGAAAACGACCCTCCCCAATCCCCCGTCCCCGCCATACCTGCTCCGCCCGTTCAATTCATTATATCGCCCATGGTCTATGCCATTGATGAGAACGGACAGAGTATCCTGCTGCCCGCTAGAGTCATTTGCTTTTAAAAAAGAGAAAAAAAATCGACAACACGCTGTACGTGCCGCATGAGACGTTGGAATGACCTCCCCATTACGCTCCTTTTATTTTTTTTTCTTTCCCTCTACCCCGTTTCCCTCTATGCCCCTCAATCTCTTGTAATAAACTACATTTTTTCACTTTTAACAATTTGGGCTTGGCACGCGCCCATGGGACGCGTCCCCAAAACGAATCACTCCTCCACACAGACAGACTGACCACGTGGCCTACGCATCTGGTCAATGGGCCACGCCCATCGCTCTGGCTGAGCCACGTGAAATCAAAAAACTGACAAAACCAGTTCCGGTCCTGCCATCGGCTCAGTCCATGCACGCTACTCACGTCGTCATCCACAGCCACACCAACGTAGCCATGCTGTAAACACGACGTGTGCGCATACTAGCTCACTTTAAAAAAAAAAAAAATCTCGTGCCATCCCAGCCACAAAATCAGAATATCCCCTCCCCGAGCAAAAAAATACCGCCATATCGCCAGACTCACAAAACACAACTATCCACAATGCATCCTAGCAATCGGATGCCTCTCCTCCCAACCCTTGCTTCTTGAAAAACAAAAAAAAAAGACATAAAAAGCGAAAAAAATGCCAATTTTAAAAAAAATTGTCAATCGACATAATCAAAAATGAAGGTCTCACCGAGAGTCGAACTCGGGCTGCCAGATTCAAAGTCTGGAATCATAACCGTTAGATCATGAGACCAATTTCATGTCAGAAAAAAAGTAAAAACATCAAGGGCTAATTTAAAAAAAAAAGAAAATTAAAAAATTCATTGGTTTTTGGCTGTATTGATTTTTTATGGTATTGGCCGGGTATTCAAGTACTACCATGAAAAAACAACAGTGAAAAAACAGCGGTGCATCGAAATTAGGCGTTTTTCGGCCATTCTAAGCGCAAGTACAAATGGCGCAGAGAAATTTCCCCCAAAGTCCGCTGTTCAAATGGCAGCTCGCGATTTCCTTGTTTGGAGCATTCAGCCACTTCCGTTGTCAGCAATGATCGTGCACTACACAAGATTTGACGCGTCGAAATCGCGCACAGACACGCGTCAAATAGCGATGATGAAGAATTGACTCTGGTGACACGCTTTCGAGTTTCACATGAACGGTGATATCCCCTATGTGTGCGTAGGCAAAGGAAATTGGCCAAAATTGCGCGTCACGCGCCACAGGTACACACTTTGTGGAATTGGTGCAAGTCTGACCAAGGTTACCAGCCATCAGCCCCACACACACACGCACATACACACTACCGAGTCGCTCTGAATTTACAACCCTCTCTCTAGGGGCGGCTCAAAAAAAAAAAAAAAAAAAAAAAAAGGGCGCCCGCTCGCATCTTTTTTTTCATCTCCCCTTTCGCGTCAACCACATGTGTATGGCATTGCAGAGGTCAAGTGACAGAATTGCTACAATGCGCTTTGGGGCATTGTACGGAATCTGAGTCGGCTGAGCTAGTGCTAAACGTCCAAACAAGCTCTCACACTTTCTTCCAGACCATGTACATGAGAACATCCAAGCACGAGCGGACAACACATGATGACATGGATTTGTTTTAAAATCGCAGATTTCAGGCATGGCAAATATTTTAAAAAGTTGTCAGATTGCCACCAAAATTGATGAAAAGGTAAACCGCAACGACCTCATCGTTTTGTATTGAGGCTTGGGCATAAGTTTGTTGATAAATGAGAAGAATAGTAACATTATGGATCCGTAAAATCTTGCGTCTAGGTTACCAGCTCGCCGATACAGTACATCAATGAATTATCTTCAAAACACAAGCGCTATTTCTCTTTGAGCGGCTGATTCATTTGATGTCCTCATCAGGCGTTGATGGGACAGTCCCCATGGCGACTATTTGCTTTTAGTCATGATTTTCGAGTTAAATCACTTGTTATCGACATCCTGCGGTCCGATCTGCTTGAACCTTTATCAAAAGCACGCGCTTGATTGTGTTTGCTTTTGTATTTTGGATCAATGCTGCATGATGGTGCCTTCATACAGTATGATCAATAACGCACTAGAAACGTAGAAAGCTCTGGTTTTTTGTTTAGGCTCCACACTTGCGACTGCATTCAGAGTAGTATTGTTGGCGATATCGCCGCGCAAGATCAGATACAGATGGTCAAATCGCCGTCATTGCTGTACTCCGCGCATTGACACTACATTGTTAAATAGACTATGCAAAACTGTCGACGAGGACCCACCACTCAGCATGACAGCGCGCGCATCTTTGATCACGGCCGGTGGTAAGCACAGAGACCAGTGCTGCGCCGCCGCACCAAGGAGGTCGGTCATAATTAAGTGCCTGTGCCTAGTATGACACTGTAGATCAGCGTTCATTTTATTGCACATCTTTGTTTAAAAAAGCCATTTTAATTGCATTAACGCTGCTCTCCCACCGGGACACCGGAGGTTTAGACCCATGGGTTGATTTCAGTCCCGGTCATGTGATTATTTGGTCGGTAAAGAATTAGTTGGATTAGTTGGATGCGTTTTAAACAACTAAGTGTATATAATCTTGTTCGAACGCCCAAGGCCCCATTTCATCACCCTCATCTTCGATGAATAAATTTCTACACATCTACAGTAGTGATATCTCGGGGAGGAAGGCAGCATTTTTTTACAGTATTGTAGTATTAGTAGAGTAGTATGATCAGAAAACTGTACAGTACAGTACAGTGCAAAACAGTATCATACTGTATTATACGTACAGTAGTACCGGTAGGTACAGTAGTACCGGTAGCTGCTGCATGCTGGTACAGCGGTCTAGCTAGGGCTCTACAGTACTAGGCCGTGCTCGGGCGCATCGACGAGACGACGATGGTGGTGGTGACTGGTGACAATCAATGCTCCTTTACATCAAAGGATCAAGGCATTGACGAGATGGCAACCGGCTGTTTATTGTAAACACCAAATACTACTGTAAAGAGCGTGTTTTTCAGACTTTGCCCGCCTGCTGTGCCTCCACAAAATTATTTACGGCCTACGGTACTTGTTGCCCGCTAATGAAAAATCCGTCATGGTATACTGCAAATAAACCACGACCCAGTGCTCAAGACGGACCCGCCAGATTTTTTTTGGACTCAAAAATGCCAAAAACCTCATATTTGTGCTGTTTTGCATTCATCTCTCCATCGACCAAGTCGAGCCCACTCAAAAATAGCTACATCGTATTCAGCGCGAAACTTGCAACAAAAAAGCTTAAACCCCCAAAGCGCTACGACCACTTTTGAAAAATTCAGGGGTCACACAGGGGTCACACATTGCAATATCAGAAAATGCCAAATTTGGAGAAATTCGAACTCCGAGTGATCAATGCATCCCAAACAGGTAACTCCGACCATTTGCTATGGGCAGACAAAATGACAAGACGCCTCAGCGTAAGAAAAAAGCCTAAAGAGTGACGCATGAACGGCGATCGACTGAAAAAATTGCTTACTTAGGGCAAGATTTTTTGCAAAAATTTAAGGGTTGACAATTCCAAATTAGAGTGCTTAAATTACAGTATGCACATGGAATTTTTTTTCACTGCATTTTTTTACAGTATTTTGTAGATTTTGCAGTTTTTTTGTGTTGATGAGAGAGATGAGATGTGGGCTGCAAGCTGGTGTAGAAATGACCGATGAAAAAGTTAAAACCCAAGCTAGCGCGGTGCAAGTTATCCCGTTAGGTGCTTTGCCCCCTTGTTTATTAGTACAGTAAAACTGCAATAAAAATCGAGGGTCAATTTATAGACTATTGACGAGTAAATCGCGATCAAAGATTTTGATGAAAAAGTGAATTTTCTCTGCGAGTTTTAGCCATCCATCGAAGAAACTAATGTCATTCAATAGAGATTCTTCTACAGAAGCTTATGACACGTAAAAGTGCCATGGGTTGTCCTTTTCACTGTCGAGAAAATGGAATTTACCGGTATCATAAAAATTAATCAAATGCTTCACCGGATTTCGCAAGCGTGCAAAGGTCATTCATCGGGCAAATAAACATTCCAGAAATGGCGCACTGGCGGGTGCGTGCGTGCGTCACATTCGAACAGTACGCGCGCGTTTCATTTCAATCATGAAAGAAGGATTTCATATGACATGACAAGTGTTGCATTTATTTGTGAAAATATTGAGATTTTTTATTCATCTGCACAGCACCCCAATCGATGTCTGGTTTTCGACACCTTGTTGATGAAGAGGGACGCGCTGAAATTGCTTTCTGCAAAGCAAGTGTTGGTGGTGATCTAAACGTGATTTGTCGTGCTAAAATCTTGATTTGTGATATTGTGAAAAATCGGGGGAAAAATTGGCCATGATTTTGAAAATTTCGACAACGGCATGCATGATGTGCCTCCGGATTTTAATGTTTAAAGAGTGATACTTTGAGTCTGAACCAATGAGGAATGAGTTGAAAAGTTTTGGATCCGAAGGCGATCCAATATTCCAATTGCGACGATTTGTGGTGTCCAAGAGCCCAACACTGAGTTTTTGGTCACATTTTGGAAGTTCCAATTTATTGACCTTTTTTTTCGTATGTTGAGCATCCACAGATCCGTACGTAAAACTGGGGGGCTCATTCGACAGAGGAGCGTGAAATTGTATATCTTTTTCTTTTCTGATACTGTATCAAATCAGCACGTCATGTTTTGTCTACGGTATCAAACACTTTTCTTTTCACTTATTGTTGTCAAGCAATCGCGCATTAGAATCATTGATCGCATTGTGCCTGTGTACAACGTTCATCCATCGGAACAGCTATGCGGGTGAGAAATGAAAAAATGATTCTTGAACGCGTCTCTTTCCAAAGATGCACGTTGTATTCGGAGCGCGACACATACAGTATGCATGATATTGAGACAATGGCGTTTACAGTGTTTTTCCTGCAATTTGGTCGTTTGTCACCCGTATCATAAGCATATTCAGGTCGCTACTATCTGAAATCAGCTGTTTGAGCCGACGATTCTATGCTTTCTCGGTCGAATGTGCCCACCGTTGCGGCGACTACAATTGTTCGAACAGTAAAAGATCGCAATCTTCATTTGGTGGATGGATGGTTTATTTTTTTTTTTTTTTTTTTTTTTTTTTTTTAGATCAAGGGTGCGAAAGTCCGATTGCGCATTGTCAACTCCAAAAGTAGAACGACTAAGTTATCTTGTCTTGTCCAAAGAGAGGCATAGCATGAAAAGTTTCCATTGGCTGACCGAGCGAAACTAATTGACCAGGCTCTGTGCAAGCGTTTGGACAGGTAAAAAAAATGTGGATGCGGATAGCTAACCCCCCAAAAAAGATCGGCCAGCTTGGGATCATCCATTTTATTCAGCCCAAAATGCGCCCCCTTGAATGCGAGTGACCGACAGAGCCAATGGGAAGTCGTTGTGGAACGCGATTGTCGCAGGAGCGCAGCAAATTTCCAAATCCGTCATGATATCAGCCCATTTGATTGTTGTCGCGTCACTGTGTCCACTGTGTGGTCTCGGTGATACGTGTCAACATGTGAAGGATGCTATATAATATATATATATATATATATATATATATTATAATGTGCGTGTGTGTGTGCAACAGTTGTCAATGCAGCGTAAAGTGGTTTTATCGTTTGTTTTTCGCGAGGGACGACAACCAGGATTCCAGAGAAAGCATACGTACGCGCCCATCGAAACATTCCTGCAGGCAGCTTGAGCGCTCGAGACCCCTTAAAAGCACAAAGATTTGCTACTTTTTTTTTTTCACCAAACCTGTTTCAATCTCTTTGTTTCTCTCTCTCTCTCTCTCCCTCTCCCTCTCTCCCTCTTTTTTTCTCAATCCTTTTTCCGTCTTCTCTTCCCATCCTTTTTTTCCAACTTGGGCCTGCAGCCTGCCCCCGACGTCGTACCCAGTGGGGCAGGAGTGCCATTACGTGCGCTGCGGGACGATTCTCTTTGGCGTGGTGAATACAATCAAAACCGACCTTGGCGCGCGAGTGCAAATCGAGGAGATTGAAGACTGGGTTGATCACCTTGTCTTGCGTGATACGGACGATGAGCAGCTTGCTTGACGCGCGTGACGCCTCCATTCTTGGTAAACTTTTTTTTTGTTACCACGGCTGTGCGTGCTCAATTGATTTTTTTCCTTGTGTAGACATGTCGGCATGGTCAATGGTCCACGCACTCCGCATGATCGTGTTGTGGAAGATGCGAATCAAGCTGGTGGATCGTATGGTCATTTCTTGGCTGCCATTGGCCGCCTGGAGGCTCGCATACAATTCCAGGTGTTGGTGTTGTCCGGCACTTTTGAAGAGCGTCCCACGGTCCCCAGCCGCATGTCAGGTCGGGTGACATGCGCGAGCAAGTCATGATTGCGTATTTTGATCTGAACAAGCTGATAAATCAGCAGCCTGGCGGCTTTTATCAATATTTCGAGCCCTCGACCGACGACGTGGATACCCCACAATGTGCTGTACGCGGCCGGGCTTCATTGACAACTCAAGGATATCGCCGCAGCCCCAGACCCAGTGGTGACAAACAATGTGCAATTGTGCGAGGAGATCCTATTCAAGGCTGGCACTGACAGAGCATTGTCGGAAGACCATCAAGCTCTGCGCATTGCCAAGGATGCGCACAACGCGTTCATGATCCAGCGCCTGGCTCGCCAAGCACGACACACGCCTCTGACGGACACGTGGTCGCACCAATTGGCAGCTGTTGCTCGTGTTCAAGGCGCCCCTCAAACTCAAGGTCCACCTGGCAGCCCCGATCGCATCGCGCAAGTAAATATGCTGCTGAGAGGCCAACACCTTATGTCGCATGCATCAAGCCGAGTGGGACCGCCTCGATCCGCAGCAACAACCGCTCGAGGCTGCCGGTGCTGATGTGATCCAATATCAGCCAGGTCTGCTGCTTGCTGCCTTCAATCTGCAGTTGGTCATGTCCCCGTGCGCGCCCAGCTTGACATCGAAAGACTGCCGTCTATCTTGCACAACATAGAATGGCACTGCGTCATTCTAGATGAGGTCAATCAAATACGCGACTATCTGGGCATGCCGGCCCGCGCAACAGTAAGACTGGATTTGTCTTTTTTTGTCCCTCAACTCGCTTTTTTTTTTTTTTTTTTTTTTTTTTTTTTGCCCTTGGTTTGACCTAAAAAGCACCTACAAATGGGCATTGACGGACACACCTCCTCAAGAACGCGACAATGAGCTGCACTCGCTTTTGCGGTTCGTCAAGGCTGTAAGTACCTTTCTTTCCGCATCCGCCATCGCCATTGATGCACGAGACATCTCTGATTTTTTTCGTGTAGACCCCGTGCTTGCGAGTGCATACGGCTATGAACTTGTTGGCGATATTGCTCCAGGACAACTGACAGTGACCAAAACGCCCTCATTGCTCCATTGCACGAATTGGAACCGCGTTGTCGTGGACAATGTCCCTTTTCAAGACCACCTGAGCATGACAGCACGAGCCAACGTAAGACTGGATTTCGGGGGGGGGTTTTTTGTCGCTCAACTCTCTCTATGTCTGTCCTTAGTTCAACCTGAAAGGCAAGTACAAGTGGGCGCTGTCAGACAAGCCGGTGCAAGAAAATCTCAACGTCCTGTACTCGCTCGTCAAATTTGTCAAAGCCGGTAAGCACAAAGAGACCCAGTGTGAACAGCACTTGCGCGTGTATAAACTCATCCTCTCGTGTCTTTTTTTTTTTTTTTTTTTTTAGATATTTTTACTGCAAAAAGTGCCCATGCAACGCACCAAATTGGGACTTGGGTGGTGGCCGCGAGTGCCCGCAATGCGGCCATCAACCCATGGAGTAAGTGTACAAAGAGAGCGCGAAAATAATGACACGACGCGTCGCGAGAATCAATGACGACGAGCTCATTTGCCTTTTTTTTTTTGGCTCAACTCTCTCTTTGTCTGTCCTTAGTTCAACCTGAAAAGCACCTACAAATGGGCATTGAAGGACACACCTCTTCAAGAACGCGACAATGAGCTGCACTCGCTTGTGCGGTTCGTCAAAGCTGGTAAGCACAAAGAGGCCCAGTGTGAACAGCACTCGCGCATGTATAAACTCATCCTCTCGGGTCTCTTTTTTTTTTTTTGTCCTTGATCAATGGACCTTTTTTTACTGTAAAAAGTGCCCGTGCAAGCATCCCAACTGGGGCTTTTTTGTCAATGGCCGCGAGTGCTCTGATTGCGGCCATCAGCCAATGCGGTAAGTGTACAAAGAGAGCGCGAAAAATGACACGACGCGTCGCGAGAACCGAGGTCGAGCTCATTTGCCTTTTTTTTTTATCCTAGCCACATTTGCCGGAGGAACGATGTGGACAAAGCACAGCTGCTTCAGCGTGTGGCGCTGAGCCGTACCAAGGCTATCTCTGGTGCACGCTATCAATAAATACCTCATTCTCATCTTTTACGCCGAAATCTTACTTGATATCACTCGCATGCGCGTATGCGGCGTGATTCCACAAAAAAAAAAAAAAAAAAAGTGACGCGCACCATTCACTCCATTTTAGCCAATAATCATCTCCTTTCGAGGAAAATTGTTCGATTGCATGCATCTTGCATGATGCTTCTGTCACGAGTGGCTTCAAGCTTGAAAAGGAAAGTGAAAATTGGATCGTATTCTCTTTTTGCTGAGCGCGTCGCTTTTTATCTTTTCATTCTTTTTTTTTTTTTGGCAGGCGTGATTTCTGCGGCGTGCGGTGGTGTTTTGCCGCGAGTGCATCGCGTAATTCCTGTGGTAAAAAACGATGGAATCCCCTTAATGTCCAACTTGCCCAGAATCATTGAAAAACGTCTTGTTAATCAAGCCGACATGGCTAAAATGACAACCCTCCACCAGGACCGAGGCTCTTATCCAAGGGCTGAACAAGCTGCGCGGCGGCTTTCATGGCCAAAAAAAGAAAAAGAAAAAAAGAAAAAAAAGGAAACTTACGATGGGGTAATGGATGATGATTTATTGTAAATAAATGGATGAAATGCAATCTTGGCTATGCAAATGCTTTGTACAAGAAAATGAAGATTATTGCAGGGATAAGAGCTGGCGATCGTACACCTTGGCCATGCGTTCATCTTGCTCGGCAGGACGATGCAAGAAGAAGGGTTCGATGGCGGTCTTTGTGGTGGCGGCAAAGAGCTCCTGGATCACGTGTTGAAGCTTTTTGCCCGTTTGCTTAAAGTCAGGGAACTATGATCGGTGCAACAAAAAAAAAAAAAAAAAAAAAAAAAAAAAAAAAAAAAAAGTGAGATGAGTTGCGCCGTTTATGACACGAGACGACGAGAGCCATCAAAGCGCTTACGGCATTGGCCTCCAAAAAATAGACATTCATGTCCTGGTCGATGAGGAAATCCACGCCAAAGATCTCAAATGCGTTTGGCAGGGCCTGGAAGGTTGTCATTTCCGAGACACAAGCGTCAAAGACGTCGTGGAGGATGAGCTGCATCTGGCGGAAGATGGCGTCCAGGTCCTTTTTAGGGATGTGGGTGTGCAAGTCCCAAAAGAGCCTGACGACGGCCTCTTCGTCAAAGTCTGGCTGATCGGCCTGGACGCAGGTGTTTGTCAGGTGTTGCAGCGAGTCGGACAGGTCGTCGAGGGTATAATCCTTCATGGCAAACAGGGCCAGCATGTCTCGGTACAAATACACTTGGATGTTGCCCACGGCAAGCACATAGGCGCGCACGTGGAATTTGCGGCCGTCAATCAGTAGCGGGCGATCAATGTATCGCTGGATGACCCATTCACGGAGGTGCGCCATGTTGCCGTCATCATCATCATCGTCGTCGCCCTGATCGTCATTGTCATTGTCGTCGTCGTCTTCTTCTTCGTCGTCCGAGGCAAAGATTTCTTCGATTTTTGCGATCGAGTCAAAGACGTAGATGCCTGCCGCCTTGTTGGCGAGACTTGGTTTGAGGATGAAGCGATGGCGGTCTTCAATGGCAAGGTCCAGATTGGCTTGCAGGTCCCTGTCAACCTCAAAGACCTCATTCATGGCCTCGTCCAGGTAATCAATGTGATCCAGCTCAAACAGCCATGTTTCTGGGATCGCCTTTGTCAGGATGCTGGCAGGGTGCTTGCTCAGGTACTTTGTGACATTGTAGGCAAATTGGCTCTTTCGGATCAGGCCCTTGCGAATGCAATAGGCATTGGCCAATGTCGACGACGGCTTGCCGTGGACGAGGCCCCAGTCAATCAATTCATACTCGAGCCACTGCAGCTGCACGAGCGGGTCCGAGTGGTCGCGCTCAGCCTCGTCGTCCGCCACGACCGTGTCAACGCTCCAATCCAGCGCACCGTCATTTTCAAGCGCACGCACCACGCACGCTTGTGTGTATGGCTCGTCAAGATGCACAAGAGCCTTCATCGATCAAAAAAAGTGGTGTTCAAAAGAGGAAAGAAAAGGAAGCAAAAAAAAGACGACAGGTGCCAATCAAAAGAAGTCCAATTTGCAATTCCGCCCCTGTTGTGTCTTATTTCTTGTAAAACTTTTTTTTCTTTGTTCGCCTTTTTCTTTTTCAAACCCTCCACTTTCTTGTTTTTTTCTCAAGACAAACCACCATTTCTCTGCAGCATCCGGGTCTCTGGCCACAACAACGTGAATTCGATTTTTTTTGCTCTCTTTTTTTTTTTCCTCCCTCCAACCTCCCTCTTTTTCTTTTTTTTATTCCACTCTTTCTTGTTTTATCATTTTGATTCTCATTCGACATGACGGACTACCCTTACTTCAACCTCTCGCCGCTGGATGCGCTGGCCTTTGACGTTGCCACGCCCACCATTGACCAGGACGCTGCGGCGGCCGACCTTGCTCTTTGGGTAAAATTTCAGCAAAAATGGGATTGCAAATGGCCGTGGATTTTTGACATTTTTATTTTTGCTACTTCCTAGTCGAATGCGCAATTCACCTTTGATGTGCAACCTGGCAGTGGTCTTGTGGACGACGAAAAGCCCAAGGAAGCTGCTGCGAGCGAGATTACTTATGAAAAGCTCGCCAATTACCTTGATTACGAGCTGCCGCGCCAACAGCAGCAACAGCAACAGCAACAACAGCAACAGCACCCTATGATGCCATCCATTGTGCCCAAGCAGCAGCCCATTGCCATCCAGCCGGCCTCCGCCGCCACGACGCGCCAGATCCTGCCCAAGCCCTTGGCCGTCGATGCTGCGCAATTGGCCGCGACGCTGCTTTCGTCGCCCGTCGTTTTGCCCAAAAAGACGTCTGTGCGCAAGGCATCGGCGTCGGCCAAGCGTGCGGCCGCGGACCTGACGCCCGAGGTCGCTGCCGCCGAAGAAGACAAGCGCCGCCGCAACACGGCCGCCAGCGCACGCTTCCGCGTTAAAAAGAAGATGCGCGAGCAGGCCATGGAGGACAAGGTCAAGGAGATGACGCACCGCTCCGACACCCTGCAAGCGCGTGTCCATGAATTGGAGCTTGAGGTGAAGCTGCTCCGTAGTCTCCTCACCGAGAAGCAGGCTCAATGATGATCAAAGATGAATCGAAAAAGAAAAGTGGGTTGTTGTGAATTTTTTTTATAAGTAGTATTTTATTCGCCCCATCCTCCCCCCTATCTCTCTTGTCTCTCCATTTGCCATCCCTTCCAATGCATCTACCATGATTTTTTTATGTACTATCGCCCAATTCCAATCAATTCAAATAAACGATCTTTCATGCTTTCTCTATTTTTAAGGCGTCTCTCTCATGTGAATGCCCAGGGCAACAACATTGTTGAATGGCCGCTCCAAAGCACCCAATCAGAGCGAAAATCCAAAAAAGGTGGGGCAAAGGGGGCCTTGAATTGCAGGTGTGTCATCCTTTTTCATTTTTCTTTTACTTTTTTTCGTTCAATACCATGGCGACGTCCAGCTCCAGTGCGTCTAGAACGCGACCACAGCCACCGGCACCATCCATGGCGCTCAATTTGCCTTTTGGAGCACAACCCGATATTAGTACGTGAGCGCCGGCTCTTGTTTTTGTCACTTTTTTATTTGTTTTTGCTGTTTGAGCGCACGAAAAGAGAGTTGCTGACGTTGTTGGCTTTGTCATAGTTCGTGCAAACCAAAAGGATGTGTATTATCAGTCTATCCTCCAAGAGCAAATGTCTACGGTGTGCCAGCAATTCCTTGGTAAAAAGTTGACAAAACGGGGATGAAATGGACGCCTCTGATTTTTTTTTTTCGGTTTGACAGGTTCTCGGCGGCAGCACATGTGGCAAAAGGAGATCAACACGTTTTCTGACCTTTGCTATTATGGTTTGACCACGCTCTTGGGCACGCAGACGCTTGGCGAGGAATATTGTGATTTGGTGCAGCTCAACCAATACGCGAGCGTGTTTCCGGGCGTTATTGTAAGCGACGTTTTCCCTTGATTTTTCGCCTGAATTCACTTTTTTTTTTTTTGTATGTGTTGGCAGCGTCGTTTCATATTGGTGTTTAGCCACACATTGCTGCCGTATCTGTATGTGCGTGGCGTGGCGGAGATCAAGAAGCGCGCCGGTCGCGCGGGTCCGCGTCGCGATCCGACGCGTCTCGACGAGCCCCCGACCGCCATGGAGCAATTAAGCCAATTTGTCACGCACACATTACCAACATTGCAAGAAATCGTGGTCAAGGTCTTGAAGCCCACGCATCTCGCCATCTTTTACTTTTTTGGCGCCTATTATCACTTTGCCAAGCGCTTCACTGGCGTGCGCTATGTAAGTCTTAGCGTCAGGGGGAGGGGGAGCCGGAGCCTACCATCTTGGGGAGTGAAGAGGAGAATGGATGGCCGTGTGGCGTAGGGGGAGGTGTACAACAACAAAAAAAAGGGAGAGACGCGTTGTGGATTGCCTTGCAAGGG
Source organism: Gongronella sp. w5 (assembly GCA_001650995.1). NCBI lineage: Eukaryota > Fungi > Mucoromycota > Mucoromycetes > Mucorales > Cunninghamellaceae > Gongronella > Gongronella sp. w5. The sequence goes on from KV441915.1 coordinate 48,377, forward strand.
AATTGTTTTTGACCCTTTTTGTGCTTTAGATCTTTACGCGCAAGCTTGGGCCACATGAGCAACGTGCCGGCTACGAGGTTTTGGGAGGTCTGATCGTGGTGCAATTGCTGATCCAGGCGGGCCTGGCCCTGCGCAAGCGCTGGATCTGGTACCAGGAAGAAAAGGCACAATTGGCACTTTTGGCCGCCGAGCAGGCCAAGGACCAGGCGCCGAGCATGCTCGCGCCCGACGGCATTGAGGGAATCACCGGTGCCGAGGACGCGCAGCCAATCGCCGTGACCGGAGAACCCGAACGTTCGGGTGATGGCGACAAAAACAGCGCGACTGCGGTGGCGGCAGACAAGGGTATTAAAATGGCGGCCGAGGAAGACGATTTTGCCTTTATGGACGCGTTTGATGCCACTCAACACCAATTGCACGATGATGACCTTGAGCCTTTGGATGATGACGCGTTGCAATTGCTTAAATGCGCGCTGTGCCTGGAACCGCGCAAAGTGACAACAACAACGCCTTGTGGTCACCTGTTTTGCTGGAGCTGCATTATCGAATGGTGCCAAAACAAGGTAGGACAAAAACAAAAAAAAATAACAAAAAAAAAAAAAAATAGAAGGTTGTAGAAGAAAAAGACGTTTCCCATCGTGTGATTGGGAAAAAAGCGCGTTCGCATGACTCTCTCATTGTTTTTTTTTTCTCACTCTCTTTTTTTTTTTTTTTTTTTTTTTGTGTACGTGACCGTAGGCGGAATGCCCACTGTGCCGTAGCTCTGTCAACATCTCACACTTGATACCTTTGAACAATTTTTAATAAAAAAAAAGCAGCGTTGCGCGCTCTCAATTTGAAGCTGTCATATACTTTTTGGCTCTATTTTTTTCCTGAAGGATCGGAAAAAAAGATTGACCGTGTGCGAGGGTTCGTTGGACGCGCCCCATGAGCGGGGGCCACACAACAAGGTTCGACGGCGACATGAGCTCATTTTTTTTAATAGATGGACGGTCCACCCATTGCTTGACAGGCCAGTGGGACCCGGGATCGCCCATCCACCCTTGTTCCCCCCTCTCCTTGTTCGATGGCCAAGCTCCAAAGCTTCCAATGGGCCACTCTCAATTTTTTTTTTTTGTTGGCCCCTCACTTTCTCCTTTTTAATCTGAATCGAGCAATTCTGGAATGCTTGTTCATGCAGGTTCAGGAGTGCTTGATGAAAAAAAAAGAGGCTAATGGGGCGAAATGATGCCATCCGTCAAAAGGGACGTGTTCCTGCGCCTCCCTATTTTTTTTTCTTTCTCTGGGTTGCCATGTGATGCGACACATTGGACCCCCGGATAAACTTTATCCTGCAAGTAGTCGGCGCCCGTGAGGTGACACAAACCGCAGGGCGGGGCCTCTATTTCGTTTCGGGGATGCTTTAGCTGACAAGCAAACCGCCGATGTATTATTCATCCATCTCGTAAAACGCTAATGGGGGAGCCGATGGTGTCTTGATTGTCGTCCATTGGGAGGCACATAGAGGGAGAGGGAGGTGGGGCCAAGGGGAGGGCGAGGGAGCACTCGAAAAAGGAGAGCAAGGGCCTGAAAGAGGCCCAATTGCACTTTGGTTGTATATTCATCCCATGGCTCCCTCTGCAATGGAATGATCATGTAAAATAGGGGCGCGGCGGCGCCGCAAGCAACGACACACACACACACATACAACACACACGCACACACACGCGCTCAATTGCTTCTCTCTGTTACTCCAAATGATTGATTTTTTATTTTATCGACGGATTGGAGGCGCGCGCACACGCGGCTCGCAGCCCAATTTTTTTTTTTTTATCTTTTTTGGGGCAATTGTCAGCTGATGAGGTTGTTTAGATCACTTGGAAAAAGCATGGATGACCTGGACGTCAAGCGACGATCGGATGTGTATCGGGCCGCTCTGACGCCTTTTTGCAACAATGAGCAACGATGGCGGACGTTGGCATTGGGTATTTATCCGTGTTTCACCAGCCCCAACGGGGTTCGCGATAAACATCGCTTTGATCTCAGAAAGATGCAAATGTTGGCACTCTTTTAAACATTCCATGTTTCTCTTGTTCTAAAAAGTGCCTTCCACACACGATTTGCAAAATGATTTAGGAGCAGGGGGGGGGGAGTGAGAAGGGAGTGAGAGTGAGCGAGAAAATAAGACATGAGGAGTAAAAATGCCAGCCGAAAGCCTCTTGGACCTTTTGCTCGATCAAAAATGGTAAAATGCCTGGGACAAATTCAAGGCCAGCCAAGTCAGACCTTATTCCTGCGTTATAAACCCTGACTTGGCACGCTTCTTTTTCATTTCCTTTTTTTTTTCTTCCTTTTTTTTTTTTTCTTTTTCTTTTTGATTCCTCTTTTGTGTGT
>KV441915.1:50759-65492 GCA_001650995.1 Gongronella sp. w5
TTTTTGATTCCTCTTTTGTGTGTGTACCACTTTTTTTATTGTTTGTGTGTTTCGCCCGCTCTCTCTCTCTCTTTTTTATTATATAATGAGCAAGGCATCTTTCCCATTGCTGTTGTTACTAGTCGCGTGTCTTGCATCTTGTATTAATGCACAGCACCACATGGTATCGGATGATCCTCCCTTGCCGCCCTTTAATGCCACGGGCGACGAGCCCATGTCTTATGCGCTTCTACCCGAGAGCAAGGCTTATTTCTATGGTCACGTAGCCTTTATGGTCCTTGGCTTTTGGATCTTGATGCCAATGGGTAAGCAAAAAAAAAAAAATGGAAATGGATGCAATTGGGGATGAGGGAGTCAAAAAACAAGGGGGAAAAAGACACGAGCTGGGTTTCATTGTCTCTCCATGTTCTTAATTCTCAACTTGTAAATTTTTGTAGGCATCATGTTTGGCATTGCGCGGTCGCCATTCCATGTCCCAACGCAAATCCTCGCTTTTCTTGTTTCCTGTGTTGGCTTTTTGTTTGGCAAGCTGTATGGCCACAGCACGCCGCACTTGTACGCGGGCAATTCGCACCATACCATGGGATGGCTGATTTTCATGCTGTTCCAGGCGCAATTGTCCATTGGCGTTGTGCGCAAGATCGCCAATGCGATTGCACGCAGCCAGGCATCGTATCAATCATTGCATGAGGATGAGACCGTGCGTCTTGTGGGCACGTCGTCGTACCCATCGTCGCATGGCGATAGCCACAGCGAGGGTTCCATGGAGACATTGCATCACACGTTTGAAGATGCAGCGCCATCAAAGGCTGAGGAAGATAGTCAGCTTGTTGCCGCGCCATCGCGAGCCATTGACCAACATGACATCGACGACGATGAAGATCAAGACATCACGGTTGTGCATGGCCGCCGCGCAAGCAGCGAGGATGGTGACACACTGTTGCAAGATCCTATGATGATGATCGACAGGGAAGAAAAGCCGCCATTGTGGATGCGACCCATCTTGCTCGTGCTCCCGTTCGTGCCCAATTTCATCAAGCAATCGTTTGTCACCGCCGCCTACAACCCATTCACAAAGACCGTGTGCCGATACGTGCATTCATACCTTGGCCGCGTCTTTGTCATCCTTGTCTTTGCTCAGACGCTTAGCGGCTTGGTCGTGTACCATGGCACTTGCCGCTCTTGGGAGGTCTTGCCATGCATTGCGCACCTGATCAAGGGTGGCATCTTCTTTTTCTATGGCATCCTCACCTTTGGCAGATATCTGGGCGCCTTTGCCGAATATGGCTGGGCATGGAATCGCGTCGATGGTGCCAGCAAATTCTCCTTTGAGACCATCGAGTGTGGCCTCATCTTCACCTATGGTATCACCAACACGTGGATGGAGCACTTTGGCAAGGTAAACCTAAAAAAAAAAAAAGAAAAAAAGAAAAAAAAAGAGAAAAATGGCCCACTGACGCGCTTTTTATTCGCTTTTTTGCTTTTTCTTTTTTTTCCCCAGGACGACGAATGGACGCACAAGGACTTTGAACACGCGAGCCTTGCCTTCATGTGGTGGTGGTGCGGTTTGATCGGCTTGCTTGTGGAAAGTCGCGCTTTGCGCCGTTTGCTTGAGCGACAGGTGCTCAAGACGCCATTGGACGTACCCAAGCACGAGGTGCAGCAAACTTATTCGTTCAATCCGTTCCCTGCACTGACCGTGATGCTCACGGGCATTTCCATGGGCAATCACCACCAAGAAACACAATATTCGACCAATGTCCACTACATGTGGGGTCTGCTCCTCGCATTGGCGGCATTGAGCCGTATTGGCACGTACGTGCTCTTGTACCGCAGCCCACCCTCGGATGCGCAGCCTGGGCGCCCGCCCACCGAGGTGCTTGGCGCCTTTTGTCTCATTGCAGGCGCCATCTTGTTCATGGCGTCCAATCCCGGCACACTCACGTGGATGCGCCGCCTCGAGGTCGACTCCATGTTCATGATGAATGTCACTGTCGCATTGACCACCATCACCCTCAGCTATGTCGCTTTCTTGCTCATCCTCAAGGCCTGGGCTCAAAAACGCGAACAGCGCAAAAATGCCATCAAACAAAGCTATCAAGATCGCTTTGTTGGCCAACCCTGAACGAAAAAAAAAAAACACAAAAAAAAAAATTCGTGTATCACGTCTTTGTCTGTTCTGTCATTCTTGTACATATGATCCAATTCGCCCAATTTCCACCCTCGCACCCTCCATTGCTCATTATTTGTCGCTCGCTCCGTCTTGTTTCAGCCCTTTTCTCTCCTACGTCTCTCCTTTTTGCTATCCTCTTAATAAATGCTTTACGTTTTATACCAATTTTATTCGTGTCATGATCATTTTGAAAAGAATCAGGCGCGCATCCCATCTGTTTGTCAACAAGGGATGGGCCCACTGTCCCACCCCCTTTTTACGCCTCTCGTTGTTTTCTTGTATTTATTGTCTTTCTATTTTTTTTTTCCTTGCGCGTCTCGTTTCACATTGAGATTCATGGGCTTTTCGTCGCAAGTCTCCTTATTTTGTGCAAATTGGGATCCTTTTGTCGCTTGACCTTTTGGGGGGGGGGGGGGAGGGCGGCTCCTTGCTTTTTTTTTTTTTTTTTTTCCCCTTTCGGGCAGCGCTGTTTTTTTTTTTTTTTTTTTTTTTTTTTTTTTTTTTTTTTTTTTGAACTGCCGTCGCTCTTTTTTTCGTACCTTGTTCTTTTCTTTTCTCTTTTCTCTTTTCTTTTCGTTTTTTCTTCTTTATCACGCTATGGCTGTCAAACAGTCTCCCACACACGTGAAGCTAAAGAACGGAACAACGGTCTACGTGAATGGTCAGTGGAAAAAAGAATGAAAAAAAGAAGCGTGCAACGAAAAGCAGGCGTTTTTTTTTTCTTAAAATCGCATTTTTTTTTGTGTTTTCTGTCGGCTTGTAGATCACGTCTACCTTGCACCGGAGCACCTTGGTGAGCCATACTATATTGGCCGCGTGATGGAGTTCAGCGCGGACGGACTGGAAGCGCGAATTGCGTGGTTTATCCGGCACAAGGACGTGCAAAATCTCGCGCACTATGACCCCGCGCATTTGCTCGCCACGCTCAACTCTGAAATGAACCCCGTGTCGTCGATCCAGGCGAAATGCAAGGTCGTGCACAAGTATTATATTCCAAAGGATCAATTCGACTCGTTCCGCAGATGCCAGGACCATTTTTATTATACACAAATGTACGATCGCTACATGCAGCGGCTCTTTGATCTCGTCCCCTGCGAAACCATCCAAAACATGCCGCCTGATGTGCTGCACGCCCTCACATCGCGCTATCAGTTCATCATTGTCGATCAAGGCAAGGCAAGGGATCTCATCACGCCACCACGCGATTGCGCCGTGTGCCAAGAATGGTGTGCAAGGTATTTTTTTTTAAAAAAAAATTGGGCCATGAAAAGGGAAAAAAAAAAAAAGCTGACCTCTTCCCTCCACCCCCCACCATTGGGGTTTCTCTAGTGCGGCGTCCGTCAAGTGTGCCGGCTGCCAAAAGAATTTCCACATGGCCTGCCTGACTCCGCCATTGGCGCGGAAGCCATCCAAGGGCTTTGCATGGCAATGTGCGCCATGTTCAAAATTGGCTTTAGACGACCGATTAAACAATGACACACGCCAAGGCATGGTTTCCACTGCTGCCGCCGCTGCCGCTGCCACGGCTGTTGCTGCTGCTGCTGCTGCTGCTGCCGCCGCCGCCTCGGCTGCATCCGATACCCGCTATGCACCGAGAGCCACACGTTCGCAGTCCCAAGCACAATCTCAGACGCCATCGCCGCGGTCGCCATCGTCCCCCACAGCCACCACCGCCGTTGCCGCCGTGTCGGACAAAAAGAAACGCACATCCACAGACATTGTCATCCCAAAACGCCCAAAAGTCGATCTTTTCCAAGGTAAAAAAAAATTGGAAAAAAAATGGGAAAAAAATTGAAAAGTGTATGGGCGTGAGCTCATGCTTTTTCCATCCTTTTTTCGATAGATCCGCGGCAGATCACCACGACCAATGGCTGGCCATTCCGATATTATGGCCCTCATACGACGATCAAGGACATTGTCGACTTGGAGGACCGCATCTACCCATTGGCAACGAGCCGCATTGGTGCCAAATATCAGGCGACTCTGCCAGAGATGCGCGTTCGCAGTGAAAATGGGGACAATGACGGCGAAAAACCCATGGATGTGGACGAGCCGCAAAAGCCGCGACGCACCGGCGGCACCACCACGCGCTCCGTGCGTAGAGATGAGCTCCAGGAAGCCATGGTCATGGACCGCGGCACGGATCAGACCGCCACGCTCCTCTTTGCGCCTCAAACCGGCACATTACCTGACAATGAATGTAAAAAGTGAAAAAGAAAAAAAAGAAGAAAAAGAACGCCCCCTTTTTTGTGTCACGTTGTCGTCCTTTGCGGCTCATTCCTTTTTTTTTTTTGACGTAGTGCACGATTATATTTTGGCGGTGCAGACGCTTGTGCGGCCGATCATGGATGATTTTTCGCCAGATACGTTTGATCTAGCGCTGACGTGCCTGCAGGAATGCGGGCACCAGCCGACCAAGGCATTGGATCTTGTGAAATCGCGATTGGATACGCTGCCGCATTGCACGGCATGGTCGTTTGATGAGATTTGCGCATTTGAGGCCTCTGTGCGTGTGCACGGGCATGATTTGCAGGCAATGAAGTCGTTTGTGCCTGGCAAGACCATGGCCGATCGTGTGCGCTTCTTCTACCGGTGGAAAAAATCGGACCGTTACCAGCCCGTGTATACGCATTGGACGGAAGTGTACCGGCCCACGAAGCAATTCAAGCCATCCAAGCGGTCGCTGCTCGACTGCTTCATTGACAAGCGCCAGCTCCAGGACAACGTGCTCATGGATAAGTTAAAACAGCACGACATGCTTCCACATACGCCGGAAGCCTCTCCAGCCGACGCGCTGTCTGCGGCATCCTTGTCGCCCATGCAGCTCGATGGCGACACAGAGGTCAAAATGGAGGTCAAAGACGACAACGACAGTGCCATGGACGGCGACGCATTGACGGGGTCGCGCGCATCGTCGCGCACCACCATTGATCAATCGTACGAGCCGGAAAATAGCCGCACGCGCCGCAGTGCGCGCCAAGTCACCCCATCCACACGCTCGTCGTCGCGCCTCTCCGCCAAGCAACGCCGCCCTACCTATTGCGAATCCAGCGACGACGACGACGACGAATTCATGGATGAAATTGGTGCACATGACTATGAGAACGACGAAAAGGACAATGGAAAAGCAAAAGCAAAAGCATCGTCACCAAGCATCAACGGCCGCGTGTCAGCTGTTGCTGCAACAAAGAATGGCACGTTGGCGGCGCAAGCAGACAACACCATGGCACCCGACAATGACGTCACCGACCGCAATGTGATTCCCAAATCTGCACGCTTCACGCCGCTCTGTGCCAATTGCGGCACAACGCAGTCGGCAGAGTGGCGCAGGTACCCCGGCGATCTCAACCGCAAACGCGTCGAATTTGACGCCGTCCTATGCCACGATTGTGGCATCTATTGGCTCAAATATGCCTTTATGCGCCAGGTCACCATTCACTCCCCACTGCCACATGCCCCCGCCACCTCCTTTGCAGACACTCGCACCGTCTATGCAAACGGCAAACGCTCATCTCCCTCGGCAAATGACAAAAAGCTCGAAGCCATCAAAAGGCTAAAGATGCAGGTAAAAAAAAGAAAAAAAAAGAAAAAAAAAAAGAAAAAAGTCGTCTCAATTCTCTTTTTTTTTTTTTCCATGGTACAAGGGCCCAACACAGTGTACCGTGTGCCGCAGCCAGCTGTTCGCTGATCGCCTGGTGACTTGTCAGAACTGCTTAATGGATGTCCACGAAGGTATGACAAAAATCGTGTAAAAAGACGCGGTCGCTGCTTGCTTAACTCTTTTTTTTTTTTTTTCCAACAGATTGCTACGGCATTGGGCAATCACGCAAGCAGAATTGGATATGTGACACGTGCCAAAACAAGTTGGCGCCCAAGATTTCTTATGTAAAAAGAAGACATTAGCAATGGCACAAACCGTGAACGTGCGCGCTCAATTTCTTGTACTCTCTCTCTATAGGAATACCATTGTAGGCTCTGTGGGCAGGTGTCTGATTTGCTGTTTGACGCGCTCAAGCCGACCTCAGGATTCTTTTGGACACATGTGACATGTGCGCTGTTTTTCCCAGAGACAAAGGTGGTGGACACCACGACATACAGCCCTGTCGAATTCGTCGGTGCTGTGTCGAACGCGGCGCGCCAAAAGGTAAAAGATAATTGCGAGGATTAAAGCAAGCGTGTTTATTCATTTTTTTGTTTTAGACGTGCGAGATTTGCCAGATGACCAATGTTGGTGCATGTGTGACATGCCATCATGGCGACTGCACACGGTCTGTGCATGTGCAGTGCGCGCTCAAGGCACAAAGTGACTTTGTCGCCGGCTTTGTCATTGATCCATGCCAGCAAGGTGACGACACACCCGTGGTGCCGGCGGGCCTCTTTGATGCGCAATCACCCAGTGGCGTCATGGTTCCCGTCGTTTTTTGTGCAGACCATCCGCCACAGCCAATGTCCCCACAGTATTTCTATAGCATGCAGACGCGATGCATCAAAGACCAGCGTGTAAGCCTCCCCTCCTTCCCCCTTTTTTTTTTCTCGCTCTTTCTCTTGCGCGACGGCGTGTCGAGTTACTCATAATGGTATTTTTATAGTCGTGGATCGAATTGTACGTGCAAATGTACAAGACCGTGGATCCCAACACCACACCCGCCATGCGCCGCTACTCGGCCTATCTCAAACGCACCGACCAGCCGTCGGAAATGTACCCCATCTATACCCCGTCCAACCCCACGTCGACCATGGTGGTCACAAAGTGAAAAACACCCTCTTTCTCTCCCCTTTCCGTTGCATAAATGTAGTCTTGTTGTCCTTTGTCATGCCACGAATAATAAAAGAAATTTAGCATTGCGTTCTTTACACACAATTCTCAGGTTCAACGACGCGTTGCCAACGAAAAAGAACGGTGGATGACAAAGGCGGCCGTCGACAGAATCGTCATTCGATGCCTATTTCAAAATCATTTGGCTGCTTGTCACCCAAATCCCGCAACCTACAACGATTTGTGCCACTTTTAATAGAAAATACCAGCCTTTCCTGTTTAGATGAGCCCAGCCTCAAGGTGCTGCGGCCACTAGATGGCGCACGACGACGATTTTCGAAACTCGTCGATTTTCCAAGGCGTACCGTCGATCCTCGGAAAATCGACAAATTTTTGTCCTCGGATCGCCGCACCATTCACATATGTGGTAAGCGCGTCCTCATAACCAACGAAAATGCAATAAAACATGTGGGTCCATTGACTGCATTTGGCATAAAATGCATTCCAGGTAATATTTTCGGCACAAGGTGATCTCGACGAAAAGTGCTTGTATCTCGATGAAATACACACCATCAGAAAGAGCATGGCTCAAAGCATACGTGGACATCAAGGATCCAAGAAAAGGAGTGATTTTTGGCAAAAAAAACGCGCAGCAAAGTTGATTACAATATGTGAAGCGTCATAAAAGCGCGTCAGTCTTGTTGTTCCTGCTCTTTTTTTTGCATCACATTTATGCACCTGGATCCTCTCTTGCCAATGGACGCGTCAGCGCGGTTCTATGGGCGCGTTTATCACGTGCAATTCGTGATTAAAATTTAATCTAAAATTGCTCATTGCTCGTCAACCAGCAGGTGGAGTGCACTCATTTTTGGCATATTCCGTGGTTTCCCCCTGTGAGGTTTCTTGCGTGCAAGTTTGGTCCAATTTTGGAGACCCGATTTTTCGATTTTGGTTTGAGAGCTCGGCAAGACCCGTTTTTTGATTTGCGTCTGACGCGCCCCGAATCATTTGTAGCAGCTGCAAATTGAGTTGCGTTTGGTGTTCTCATCTTGCCACTTTTCGTTGAGACGCGTTTCGGGGCTTAAAAGTGACCAAGCTAGCGACTAGCAATTTGATTTACCCGTAAAATGGGGGTTTCGTGACAAACTCGTCCCAGATTAGTACCGTGTGATGGCTAAAAAGTTCATTCTCGCTCTTTTCTTTCCCTCAATAAAGAATGGAGACAGCCCAGTGAATTGCAGTGAGCCGGAATTCACGCATAAATTTGCCAAAATGGCCCCAAATCATGGTCTTTGACCATCAATGGTTGCTTTTGTTCCTTTCCAGTGGCCTCATTGACTCTCAGCGACTCTCAGCAACCTCAGCAAGATCCAGATATATGATAAAATACACATTTTCATTTGACAAAAACAAATGAACTAAAAAAAGCATCTATAATCCGCTGTCCGCATACACCTTTGTCAATCCGCCATCGACATCGGCCTTGATCCATGAGACTGGGCACCTGCCGTGCTCTTCGACGTATCGGTAGGCACACGTGTAGCAAAACACGTAGCCAGATGGTAGCGCTGTCGGGTTGTTGATCGGATTGGATAGACACAAGGGGCACGTGTTTGGTTTGCTGGGGACCTTGGTGCCGCGGGGGTCGGGCTGCATGAAAAAGGAAGCCAAAAAAAAAAAAAATGAGCACTGGGTCTCGTGCACACACGGTTTTTTTTTCTTTTACCATGGTCATTTCGGGTGGCGGGATCATTTGCTCGTCGTTTTCCTCTTCACCATAGGTGCCCGTGCCACCTCCACGCGCAAATTCGGACGAGTACCACCATTCCAAGAATTTGAAAAAGAAGATGGACATGGGCAGCAGCACCTTTAGGAATTCAATCACTTTGGACAATGTAGCAGACAAAAGTCGCAATGGGCTGCGCCACAGCGCCTTCGATGCTGATGCCGCGCCACTGACCGCCTCGGCCTTGTCGTAGGCAGCACGCTGAACCAAAAAATCAGAGACGTTACAAAAAAAAGCAGGTCTTTTTTCACATTTTCTTACGTAATCGGCCATGCTCATGCGCTTGATTTGAACGCCAATGAGATGGAGCCATGGTGAGTAGTAATTTGACTTGTTGAAAAGGTACAGCACGTTGTACACGAGCCCGGAAGCGTGGTACATAAAGTTGACGTACGGGTAAAAGCGGCGGAACAGCTTGATGAGCCTTATCTTGAGTTTTTGGCGCGGTGGTGTGGCCGGATCGGCAAGCTGTTCGTCCTCATGCTCCTCGTGCTCGTTGGTGCCAAGCACAGACGCGTCGCCAGACACCTGCTGATACAACAAATCCGCGCGGCACTTGATATAAGGCAAACCCACAAGCACAAGCAGCGACCGCCGGATCTCGCGTGGCGTCAATCCAGGCGTCTGGCCCTGCCCGCCCGCAGGCAGCGCATATTGCGATCCTTTGCTCTCCAAAAAGCTCGTCGACACACGCTTCAATCCGTAGAAATTCTCGGCAAACGAGCCACCTGGACATAAAAACCATCAGTTTCGGGCCCCAATTGCCTCCGTCATATCTCTTACCCCATTCTTTCAAGTAGTGTCGCTCAACAAGCAGCATCAGGAGAGCATAAAACTCTTCATGGTTGTTGACGAGACGAAGAAGCAGCCGAGGGTATCGTTGAGCATAGACCTGAGCCAAAAAAAAAAATGGGGCAAAAGTGTCAAAGGTCAGTATGGAAATACAACAAAAAAGGGCCAGCATCGGCTTACAGCAGTAAGATATTGCACGGCAGGCTGCAGCAGCTCACGCAGCTTCTCTTGGGCAACCAATTCAAACAGGGACGGACGAAAGGCGTCCTCCTGAGAACCAATCGCGCTCATAAACTCCATGTTGACGTGTATAAATGTAGAAAAAAAGTGACAAAAGGGAAAGAAAAAGAAGATTCACATGACAAATCTCTTCCGCTCCCTTTTCAATGGCGGGGTTGGCGGCCCTCACCCCCACATTTTCACATTTTTCCTCCCAATCACCGCCGCCCGTTGCATAATTCACGTCCCTGACGATCCCAATGAGCCTGTTCATGAACGCCGGTGCTCTTTTCTGTTGATGTGGATGCGTCGCGGATGTGAGTCGCCAATTGACACGCCGCTTATCTTTCTATTTCCTTTTTTTTCAAGTTCACACTGGATTGATGCACCCGATACATTAGCGCGATACACCCGATACACTCGATACACCGGATTGATGCACCCAAAGACCCAATACACTGGCTTGATGCTCCTGATACACTGGATTTGTGTTGTTTTGGTGCGCACCACGATCCACGTGTCGCCTAAAAGTATTCTGTTGAAAAAGTGAATTTTCTCTGCAAGTTTTGGCCATCTGTCTGTGAAAATTGGTCTCATTCGATAGAGGTTTCACAGGTGCTCTCGACATGTTAAAATGGCCGTGTGTCGTCCTATCGGCTGCCGAGAGTATTGACGTTGAAAGTTTTTAAAATGTTTTAACAGCTTTCAAAATCGCGCAAAAGTCACGTACCAGGCTAACAAACATGCCAGGAATGACGCCCAAGCGTGTCTCTTTTGAATGGTGCCAGTTTCATCCCGATTCGCGAACTATTTAGAGAGCCACTGTTAAATTGGTGAAAATATCGATACGTATTTTGGATTCATCTGCACAACGACTCAATGGACTTTTGGTTTTTAACACCATGTTGAAAAAAGACGCGTCAAAATGGCCTAATGAAACAGTTTTGGAGGCAATCTGTGCTTGATTTGCGATGGTCAATAGTAGACTTGGTGAAAATTGGTGAAAATCGTGCACATTTCGACCAGCAGGCTGATCGCCCTTGCCCCGGGTGCTACTGTACAACGAGCAAGCTGCGGCCGTGGAGTTCCTGACGCAGGCGACTAGCGAACGAAGAAGAAGCCATGAAAACTGTGGTGGTATTTAATAATTAGGGATGTTACATCGAGAATCTCGCTCGAAAATCTCGAGGGTTCGAGTGCTTTGACACGTTAAAAGCACCACTGGTTATTTTTCCACATGTCGAGAAAATCGAGCTTGAAAATTAATTCATTGTTTGATCCACTTTTGCAAGCGTGCAAAGTTTGTCCATCGGGCGAGCAAACAATCTGATACTGTAATGACACCCGAGTGCATCTCTCTCGATCGGTGCCATTTTCACCGCGATTGTTTTGAGAGACCGTTTACTGAAATGGTGAAAATAAAATCTTTTGCGATTCGTCAGCACAACGACCTAGCTGACCTCTGGTTTTCAATGTCATTTCGGAACACGAGGCGCCCAAATCCTATAGCCTAATGCAAAGGTGGGGGCGAGCCAGCCATAATGTGTAGATTGGTGACGTTTCGTAAAAAATCGCGAAAAAGTTGAATTTCTTGACAATGGCGGCCTGACAAGTCACTGGTTTTAATCTTGAAAAGTGATGTGTCAAAATGTGCCTAATGGTAAAATTTGATCTCGATGCAACCATGATTAATGAGGATCAGCTTTGGAATTGTGAAAATAGGTGAGATCGGCGCGTGTCTCGACAACGGCCTGATGGACCTCCGATTTTTAATTTTTTCTGAAAAAAAGAAGCGCAAAATGACAAGTGGCAAACTTTGGTCGTGTTGATCCGAGCATGATTTTGCTGCGAAATATTTTTTTGAAACACTCGCCACAGCCAAAATTTTGGGCAATGTCGATTTTCTCGCGAAACCAGTTGATCGCTCTGGGTGTTTTAATATTTTTCTGAAAAGAGAGGGGCCGAATCCACCACATGGTAAAGTTTCGCGGCGCGATGGTGCGTGGTTTGGAGCAAAATGTTTTTTTTCAACTTTTGTATGAAACACATTTGGTCAGGCCAATATGCATCTGGAGGGTCCCCCGCTTTGAGAGGCTCAGGTCTCTCAAATCCGTTTGGCAACCTACACACAGGAAATCTGAGAGTCATGTCATCGTACGCATTGACCCACTCTTTCTAAGGAAATCTGAAATAAAAATCGGGGGTCGACTTGATGGAACGCGCGAAAATGGCGATTTAAGCCGGATTTTAGAAACTTGCATTTCTTGCTCAGTTTTGGTCGTACGACGGTGAAACTGGACTCATTCGGCAGAGAGTTCAATGGCCCTTTTTTGTTGTAGAAGCATGCTGGAGGTTCACTCTGTCCGTTATCAAGCAAAATCGGGTTGAAATGTTTGACTGAGCGTCGCTAGTGTACAAAGTTCACGCATCGACTTTGTCGGGCCGAGATAAAATGAAGATCAAACGCGTGTCTTTCCGCATGTGCAAGTTTCAGCGCGATTGAATCACAATTTGTTACGCTATGGCCGAAAATGTGAATTTCTGGAAAAATGGCGATTTTCTCGCCAACGGTGTAATTGACCCCCGGTTTTTACGTGTGTTCTAGAAAGAAGGTGGTCAAAATGGGCAAAAGACATTGTGTCATGGCTGCAGTCAACATTCGATGACATGCACATGCCATAGCAATGTGGAAAATGGCTATTTTTTTGGCTGATTTCTAAGGGGTAGAGTCACGGATTTGAAAACAGCGAAATTCAATCCCCTGATCTCCACGCCATTCACACATAGGGTGCACGCTCTTGTTTCACCAATGGAAACGCAATAAAACTCTGCAGTGGATCGACCAGTTTTGGCGTAAAACGCAAGTTGCCTCTTTTTTTTTTCACGTCAAGGCAAAGTCGACGAAAATTGGCCACAGCGCCGCGAAACAGAAACCAGCAGAAAGAACATGATTTGGTGCGTACGTGGATATTAATGACCACTGCAAAAAACGAGTTCCAGGCCTTGTTGACGCGCTCAGCGCGTTTGCTTGTCAATTTTGACGCGTGATAAACTGCGTCAGACGTCGAGAAACACGCGGCTGTTCCTAATCAACTTCACGCACCTGGCGTCTCTCTTGCTAGTGGGCGTGTTGGCGCGGCGCTATTGACACGTTCTTCGCATGCAATTCGCCGTTGAAAATAAATCTCATATCACAGATTGCTCGCCAACGAGCAGGTCGGCCATGCTCTTTTTTGGCATGTTTCGTGGTTTCTCCTCGCGGATTCTCTTGCGTACAAGTTTGACGTGATTCTGGCGACTTGATTTTCCAATGTTGGGTTGAGAGCTCGGCAAGGCTCGTTTTTTGATTTGTGTCTGGCGCGCCTGTAAACCTTTGTGGCAGCTGCAAGTTGAGTTCCACGCTATGTTTCTCGCTTGCCACTTTTCGTTGATATGCATTTCGGGGCGGCGCAGCGCGTTGCTGGCGAGTTACAAACTAAATAATGGTCAAACACGATTTCATATTAGCATTTCCTGATGAAAATGCTCAAATCGTTCCAAACTTGAAACAAAGGGATACTCGCAGCATGAATCAACGAGATCCATGTTTTTCACAGCAGCAGGACAACACATTTCCGTGATAATTTGCAAAAATCTGCGTCAAAATGCTCTATGCATATCTTTTGATGAGCTTGGCTCTATGGCCCCCTGCCCAAATCTGGACCAGGTGATGAAGGAAGTAAAGCATTCAACGACGTTCACGTTTAACATGAATAGAATGGCTGAAACGACGGCAATTGTCGAAAATTGTTGTCCTTTGCAATTTTTATGCCTTTTTTCCAAGTGAAATGTTTGAATCACCGAGTGGCAAGCTTCTTTTGTTGCGTGGTGTAACAGAGAAAAAAAAAAGGCGGTCAATGAGGAGGAAGCCGAGAAAAAAAACCGCCATGGAAGCGCCTTCAAAGATTTTTAAACGTTTCCTGATGAAAGTTCAAAAGTTGGTGTTGTCTCTTGCATGTCGTTTTGAAGCGCCATTTTGTACGCGTCCAAGCAAACCTACTTTTGAGGCGCTTTCCGCTTTCCCTTTTTTTTTTTTTTCATTGCTAAGCGGGGGTGGGGAGGGGAGCTGTACGTCCATGCGTCATGGGCCCGGTGACTTTTCTCTTTCTTGTTGCCAATGATGCACAAAAGGGCCGAGTTTCCTCTAGTGAGCGTCCTTGGCCCCTTTTTCGTGGCAGATCACCCCCCAAAAAAAACTCAAAAAGCCCGTTTGTCGCACGATGATTATGCGACGCGTCCTTTGTCCTACCAGATCGGCACTGCCAGGGATGAACCAAAACATGCATTGATCGTCCACGCTGTTTTTTTGCAGCTGTTGGTGCAGCAAAATAGTGCACGCGCACAAGTTTGCGGGGTTTTCTCACTTTATTTTTTCTTTCTTTCTTTTGCACCTCGCCCCGCAACAAGCGTGGCTCCAAATGGCTAAAAATAATGCCAGCCACGTGATTCAAGATCATGTGATTCATGGGGGTAAAAGTCAGATGGCCAAAAAATCACGGAGACATTGTGGGTGAAGAGAGGCCAGAGAGAAACGGGGTGTTTATTGCACAGGGGAGAGGGGGGGAGGGGAAAGGATAAAAAAGCTATGTACAGAGTGGTTAAAAAAAAAGAAAAAGCACACACATTGAGAGGGGAGAAAGCGAGAAAAAAATAAAACAGGAAAATCATTGGTATTCTTGGGATTTGCTTGAGGGACAGGTATGGATGGACTCCTGGGTGGGCCACGCTGGTATTTGAGAGAGATGCTCTTCCGCCTTTTTTTCATCTGGGGGAGTTGTTTTTTTATTAGATTCTTTTATCTTTTACAACACGCACAATCATCTTTTTTCGCGCTCAAACGTCATTGCGATCCCATTTCCCACCCTTCCTACTGGCACATCCTTGCCCCCATTTGTTCGCCCCCCTTCTCGCTCAATGAGACCTATTGGCTGGCGATTGATTTTTTTTTTTTTTTTTTTTTTTTTTTTT